>JAJEJO010051261.1:65713-85242 GCA_020662805.1 Glaucomys volans
CTTTGGAGTTACTTCAGACATACTTTAGGAGTGAGCCTGCCCTGACTCTCTTTGTCAGGACTGTTCTCTCTGGTTCCTTTCAACTCACCTAGGTCTGGGGAACTTCTAAGTGACTGTGGCCTTCCTTGAGCTTTTCCTATTGCATTTGCCTGTGGTTGATAAGTGAATGCTACAGGGATGTTGAGAATGAATGTGTACCTTAGAGTGGGGACACAGGGAGGGAAAATACTACTGATTCTTCTCCTTTTCTGGCCAAGCCAGAATCAGCCACGATCTTTGAGATCATTTGATGAGACATCCTAGCCTACTGGTCATGACAGAGCCATTACACCTTGGCTGGTCCAGCAGACTGACAAGCAACATTAAGTCCTAATTTAGACCATTTTCTCTCATATCTTCTGAACAACTTCAAAACCACATCTCCCGCCTTTGTTCTGCTTTCATTATCCATATTTTCTTCTTGGCCTTTAGTGTTATCTAGATTTATAGAATATATGAGTGATGTGTTTACATGTCCTGGCTGCAAGTTTCCCTCAGTTCAAACATTAGTGAATGGAAAGCCCACATTTACATGTATATGGGATCCCTTTGTTGGCATACATTAAAAAAAAAAAAAAGAAAGAAAAGAAAAAGGAAACTACAATCTAGAGTAAATTGGGCAGGAAAGATTTTCTGTAGCGTGTCAAGTCCAAACTTTGGCCAAAGCCCAAGTTCTTTCTTCCTGCTTGGAGAAAAGTCAGACATTGTCCATAAATGGGAAGAACAAATTTAACTCAGGCCTTCACCCTAAGAAAAGCACCAGCAGTAGCATTTCAATTAGGAAATCCTTTAGTCTACTTTTCCAGAAGACCTCAGCTCTCTTAGGCCATGAACACAAACAAGTTTCTGTACATTCAAGTGAATAGTGTCAGTAACTTTTCAGACTTTGTCTTCAGTTAGAAGCTAGGGCAAATTTGTTAGCCCTAGGTTTGAATTCCTATTGTTTAATTTTTGCTTTTGATTTTGCTGTAAATAAAAATAAAACTTTGTTTTTCCTTAGTGAATCTTTTTTTTTTTCTTTTTAATAGTAGTGAAGATCAGCAGTAAAAGATTTTAGAGTGGTAACCTGGAGCGATCAATAGTGTCATAATAGTGTGTTGCATGTCCTTCTGTGCTTGAAAGTTTTTAATCTTTCAAAATTGTCTTGTGTGCCTGTAGCCTTGGGGTTCAACCAGTTGTGAACGGGAAGAATTCTTCATGGGAAAGATTGTCAAGATGGGTTGTCAAAAGTGTTGGAAAGATCTCTGTTCTCTGGTTCCTGTGTGATAGAGATGCATGCTTATCCTGGATCCCACCTTGCCCAGCAGCTCTCTTAACTGTTGTTCAAATTTCTGTCTGGCCTGGTGGGAAAACACAAGAGAAAATGGCTGGAAGAAGGGTCTTCTCTCAAGAGTATCTTGGAGGCTGTTGTAGGGAATGAATGCCTGTCTGACATGGGCTCATTCAGATCTGCTCTGGAAGAGGTTGGTTACTGGTGACCAGTGCCTGGTGACCTGCCTCCTTAGCTGAGTAGCTTTTCTACTGTGGCTTGAATGTGGTTTGCATGGGGTCATTAAATAAACATGTGCTGAAATTTTGCATGTTTCCTCAGCAATATTTTATTATACCTCCATCAAGGAACAGGAGCACCATGCTTATTTAAATCAGTAGAATCCTGTATCCTTAACTTGGTGCACAGCGAGCACAAATGTGCAGCCTGTGATGCTGGGTGAGGTAATCTGTTGGCCTGAATCTGTCATGCTCTGCACTCTCCAGTGGAACGGCAGCTGCAGGACTCTTATTTTTGTGATGTGAAGCATATCTGGGTGTATGGCAGAGGGAACTGAAATATCCTCTGCTGACTTTTTATACCTTTAGATTTTTTTCACTGCTCATTTTGGAAAAGGGAAGCCCTCACTGGGGCCAAATTTATGGGTTTTGCTCTAAATTAATTTCCTTCCTCCCCTACACCCCAATGGCAACTGACTTCCAGTGGTATGGAAAGGCATTAAGGTGAACTTCTCAGCCCCCAAATGGAGATTTCCAATGAAGGCCAAGAGGTTCATATTTAGGTGGACAGATTTTTTTTTGTGATGGGCAATGCCTAGGGAGACTTAAAAGGCCCTCAAACCACAGACTAAATAATGAAAAGCTTCAGGTTTTAAGGCTGTTCTACCTGGAGCTGCAATTTGATCAGGGGATTATTAAACTTTCTATTTAATTCTATTTTGGGAAAAGGGTCTTTTATCTTCTCTGCTAATGTATTATTATTTCAATCTGCTCTTTTATTTTCTTTGGATTGTCTTCTTAATTGTTATTTTAAGAAATTATTTTTAAAATTCTTTAAAAAATCTTTTAAATAGTCCAGTTCAGTTGTTTTAAAGTTAGTTGAATTCAGTGATCCAGCAGCCCCAAGGTGAGGCAATTGTTATTTCAGAGAAACCTCTTTTCCTCTTACAAAGTTGTGTTTGTGGGCTCATTTCTCATACTGATGACAGTTAGAAGCACAATGTGGAATTGGACAGGTCCATTGTTGCTCCACATAGATTTGTGTGAAAGGCACTTGACTATTGGTCTCCCTTGGGAGTTGTCCTGAGGCTTTGGATTCTGATATTTCACGAGCATTTTGCACAGACACTGTCAGAAGCAGCCTAACTATTGTCTTCTCAGGTGGAGTTACAGGATTCCTTGGCAGTTGGTTGTGGACACAGGAGTGGGCATCAGGAGACCTTGGGAGCTGTGGGAGTTTGCAGTTGTCATAGTGGGAGGTGGAGACATAGAAATTGCTCTGCATACACTCTGTTGTTTCAGGGCACATCTGTTAACACTGGGTTCCAAGGAAGTCCAGGCATTAGAGGGTGATACGGTCTGCTCACACCACCTCCTCCAAACCCTCTTTGTTCATGGATTTAAAAAAAAACAGGAGGCAGGAAGCCCAAGATCCTGGAAGTGCCCAGCTGGTCTCTATCCAGCCAAGTGTGTGGTGTGTTCCCTTCCTGGTAGGGAGTGGAACTAGGAGGCCTCTGGGCCCTTCCCCAGAACTGTATATGCAAATCAAAGTGGGGAAAGCAATGTACCTGTCTTTGATCTGGGCTGAGATGTGTGCATATGCAATTGAGCCTTTCTTGGCTCCCAGCTAAGCTTAGAGGGTGACCACAGTGCTTGGACCCCCAGATAACCTCATACCCCATATTTTTCACAAGTGCGCAGTGCCTTAGTCTGCACTTTGTGCCAAAGGAATAGTTGAAATCCAACTAGAAACAAGCAGGGGTTGAGTGACATGACTGTGAATAAAGCTGATGTGGCTGTGGGTGACCCTGAGGAGTAAACAGAATATGGGAGAAGCAGGTATCCCTGCTCTTTGCCAAGTAAGACCACACCCACGTTCTGTGGGCAGCACAGGACATCAGTGAGCAGATAGAGACATGGCAAGTGGAGCTTACGCGGGATTGAAACACCCAGAAAGAATGCTTGGGGTTAAAAAAATGTCACTGAGAATTGGCTAAAGACTGGGAAGTACATTCAGGTCTCCAGGATCTTCAGATACTGGGAAAAAATATTACTCTAATGATAATATTAGTTCACACACACCAAATGCTTGTTCTGTGCCAAGCTCTATTGCAAACACTTTATTTGTCGTTATTAAATTATCCTACAACATGCATACCGTTATGATCCTCATCTTATAGATGAGGAAGCTATAAATGGATGAATTGGAAGTTTCTTTAGAAAGCAATATAAGGAAATATAGTTCTTCTTGTCATAAGGCAGGTTCAGTAGGAAGAAGAACTTTCTGATGTTATACTTCTCCAAAGGAAGGTGGAAGGAAGAGAAGAAAAACATATTACCTTATGCCTATATTTACCTTATGCTTGAATTTGGCCTTGGGATCTCCCCATGTATCACTTCAGTTAATCCTCACAACAATTGTATTAAGAAGGAGTTATTAGTCTCATTTTACAGATGAGGAAACTGAGGCCTAGAATCATTAAATACGTCTGAGAATTTTCTAGCAGAAAGTATCAACCTAGATTTGAATACCAGTGTTTTTGGCTCTCTAGTCCATTGTTATTGCTGCTTAGAACCAAGGTGAAGGTGATCGGGGGCACAAGTACTAGACCAGCTCCTCCTATTGTACACTCATGTGTCAGCTAAATTTCATAGGTTTGTTCACAGTCATGTTACTCAAGCCATGCTTGTTTCCAGTTGGATTTCCATCTATTCCTGTGACCTTCATTCCATTGGTAACTGTTTTGTTGCTTATCTTCCTGACTAGACTGCAAGATGCACATGGGCAGGGACTGTGTCCATCTTGTTCAGGGCTGCATTCCTAGTGCCCAGGGACATTTGAAAGAGTGAATGAATACCAGAAGAGAACACTTGTTATGACAAGGAAAATTAAAATGAGAATAATTAATCAGTTGGGATGTTATAGGGAGATTCTTTTATTAAATCAGGGATGATTTATCAGTGAATCCAATCCCAGCACATCTTCAGAATTACGGGAGGGATTTTTATCCATGTTGATTCCTAGGCCTACATCAGGACCCAGAATCAGACTCTCTAGGAGCAAGGGCTTGGCTGTCATTATTTTGCATCACTCTAGTTGATTCTGCTACATGGTCAGGTGAGGGACCCCAGTTGATGTGTCTGAAACCTAGCCTGATGCACATCATCTATCCCTGGGCTTGCTTCTTTGTGCCTGAGCTTCTCTACCTACTGGGCTTTGAGGCAAGGCCAAGCTGATGCTGAGAGCCCAGAGGGAGATCTGGTGCTGACTCAGGCCTGGGACTTTATCAGCTGAGTATTTGCTGAGCAAAGTTCAGCAAAGGCAGCACTGTGGATCCGGGTTTAACAGATACCCAGGCTTCCGGACCTTTGATTCAGAGTCCGGGTCCCTAGGGCCCTTATCAGTGGATGATAATGGGCTCCGTTTATGAGTCCTAAGGGTCAGTGCTTCTCACCACTCTTGGCCTCCAAGGATCCAGGGCCCCTAGGGGCACATGCCTTGAATCCTGCCCCTGTCACAATTTAGCTGTGTGATCCTGGGTAACTTACAAAACCCCTCTGAGACTCTGAATTTATTATCAAAAGATTGTTCTGAGGAGTTACTTGACATAGTAAATAAGAAGTAAGCTACATGCTGTGAATAAAATGTCAGAATACCACAGGCTGTCGGATATTTGGGTTGGTGCTTTGGTTTCTTGGATTTGATTACAAAGGCAAAGAAAACCTTTTAACAGCAAGGTAGGCACTGTGGTCCCAGGTTATAGATCACCTTTAGGTGTTTGTCCTATTTCCTGGGAGTCCCAGAGAACCTGGGTTCCACTTGCTATAGCCCATTAATTCTGGAGATGTGGAGGTAAGGTGAATGGCAGCACGTTTGAAAGAATCACCAACTGATTAGTTCACAAATAGCTACTGAGCTCATTAGGGACATTCCACTTGAGAAGGTATAGAGAAATAAGGTGTGATAGTTCACCTTGGGGAGTTTATAATCTAGTTAGGGTATTTTAAACTTATACCAAAAGGATTACTAATACATGCAGAATAGAAATTTCTTGACTGCTTACTCTGCACCTGATTTTATTCACAGCATGTAGCTTACTTCTTATTTACTATGTCAAGTCACTCCTCAGAACAATCTTTTGATAATAAATTCAGAGTCTCAGAGGGGTTTTGTATGTTGCCCAGGATCACACAGCTAAATTGTGACAGGGACAGGATTCAAGGCATGTGCCACTGGGCTCATCTTTCTGCCAGATTGTCCCTGATCTTTCTGCCATCCTCTGCTGCCACCTATGATGAATACTAACCAGATCTGGAAATATTTGAGTCATGGCTGTAGATATTCCATAGGGTGCAGGACTTGAAAGACGTAGGAGAGAATCTGACTGTGGTAAACCTCAAGGGATGAGGAGGTAGGACATGCAGGGACCATGTAGAGAAGAAGATAGACCTTCTGGTGGAAGTCAGAGTTTACGCAGCTGTTAGTGTGCAAAACAGTTAGAAAAACAGGTTCAGATCTCATTGTAAAGTCCTTTCAATTTCAGACAGAGGGGTTGGGCATCAACTTCTGGGTGTGAAGGAGCCACAGAGGGTTGGGGGCAGGAAGAGTGACAATACTGGGAGAAATATTCTAGGAAGTCTCATGCGGTCCTTGTGTTCAAGCACAGCTTAGTAGAGTAGGCAGATCCTTGAGGCAATGGGTACCTGGGGTTGGGATTTGTCTGATAAGGGCCACAGGCTCCAGTGACATTGCTTTCCACAGCCACAGCTCCAGAACAAGCCCCGGCCCCACCTCGGCCATACCAGGGTGTCCGCGTGAAGGAGCCAGTGAAGGAACTGCTGAGAAGGAAGCGTGGCCATGCCAGCAGTGGGGCAGCTGTTACGCCTACCGCGGTGAGAGGGCCACAGTGGACAGTGTGTATGTTGGGGGGGCTGGCCAGAGGGATTGGGCAGGAGTGCACCCTTTGGGGCAGGAAGGCAGTCAGTTACATGGTGATGTGTAGGAGATGGGCCTACCAATTCCTTGAGGTGGGATGAGGGCTCTGGGAGACTGGCTCCCTCAGCCTATTGAACAGAGCTGTTGCCTCAGGAAGTGAATGACGCACTCCTTGGTGAGAGTTGGGGGTTCCTTCCGGGAAGAGGAAGGTGCCAGTGCCCTAAATGCATAGCATTCTTGCAAAATGGAAACACAAATCCCTCTAATTGGTTGGGGTTTGAACTGGAGTGTTTTATTCTGACAAGGGAGAGTCTTCCCTAAGCTTTCTACTTTGGGGTCCCTGGACAGGTTCCCTGCATAGAACTGACTGGAGATGGCTAAACACCAGTCCTGTCTTCTCTTCTCCCTCTAGGTGGTGCTGCCCCATCAGCCCCTGGCGACCTACACCACAGTGGGTAAGAACTCCCCACAGCCCTAGTCTCCTCCAGTCTCCTCATCTGGTTAGCATGTGCAGTTCTATAATTTCCTTTCTCCCACAGGTCCTTCCTGCATTGACATGGAAGTCTCTGCTTCTACAGTGACAGAGGAGGGGGCCCTATGTGCTGGCTGGCTTTCCCAACCTGCCCCAGCCACTCTCCAGCCCCTGACTCCATGGACACCCTACACTGAGTATGTGTCCCATGAAGCTGTCAGCTGTCCCTACTCAGCTGACATGTATGTGCAGCCCGTGTGCCCGAGCTACACGGTTGTGGGGCCCTCCTCTGTGCTGACCTACGCCTCCCCTCCACTCATCACTAATGTCACGGTATGTCACACAAGACAGAGCTGTACATGCTTGCCTACGGCACCTGTTTAGAAGTAGGGCTGATTTTCTGACCCCTGATCTTCCTTGCTATTGGTTCTTGGGATTGTCAGGTCAACTAAGTCTACCATGTCCTCCAGGAAGTTCTGCTCCTATTTTCATCTCCTAACTATCTCCCATAAAGATACCTGTCTTGTCATGCCTTTTGCTCCTTTTGGTTGGGGAGATCTGCTTCTGTCCTGAATCTCCCCAGCTGTACTGTAAGCAGTGAGTCGTGTGACAAATTAAAGTTTTTAGTGAATGGAATACCAGATAGGCTCTGCCTTTCCATTCAAATAACTCAGGGAGTGATTGTTCACTTAACAATGGGATTGCCAGAAGATTTCTGGACTGAGCAAAAGGTGACGGAACTTTTCAGAAAACTATTTTTGGGTCAGACCCAACCATAGGGTAACTATTGTTTTTTGAGCTCTGTCTCTAATGTCAGATTGCTTGTGTTCAAATCCCGGCCCCTTTACTTACAAGCTATATGACTCTGGGCTTAGTAGCTTGACCTCTCTGAGCCTCAGCATTCTCATATGTAAAATGGAAATACTAACAAGAGGGTGGTTATTGTGATGAAATGAGGTCATGCATGTGGAAGACTTAGCACAGTTCCTGGCCTACAGAAATCACTCAATAAATGTTACTTACTGTCATCATATGACATGACTACCAGTAATGTCAACCAAGGGCCTTCTTCAAGTGCCAGGCAGAAAAGGAAGGGCCTGCTCTCTACTGCCTTGTCCCCTAGGAATGGAGGAAGGCAGTCACAGTTTTTTGTGAATGGTGTGACATATGTGACCAAAGGAATGGGGGTCCCTCCAGTGTGCAGGAAAGAAAAGGCCTAGAGTTGCAGGGGTACCCAGCTGTACTCCAGGGAAGCTGGGAAGTAGAGCTAGGTCTCATGAGCAGTCACAGAGCCCACCCTCCAGGTGGAGCTTGTTTTGGTTGCCCAGGTTCCCTGGAAGGTCCGTACCTAGTCCCTGCCTCTCAGCACCTTCCTGGAAAGGCCTGTGGAAGGCCCACCTGGCTATCTTTGACAGGCAGATCTCTGCTTCTACAGTGAGGAAGAAGGGGGCCCTGTGTTTTGGCTGGCTCCAGAGATGTTTCAACACTTTGCTCGGACAACTCATTTCCATATCAGGGGCCCCTGGAGTGGACAAGGAGGGGAGGACATAATGGTTCCCAGCCATTTCATTACCAAGGATTCTTTTCTTTATTTATTCCTTTTTATCATTCCCACCTTCTGCTTTGAAATGTTCTGTGTATCAAACAAACTGTATTTAGTAAGAAATAATTTATTTGTTTTGCTATTTTATGAGTTAACTCATCAAAGCTGGCTTGTGCTACCAGTCAGCACTCCTGATCAGCAGAGATAAGAACTGTATGGTGCTGGTTTGGTGTAATTCTACCCCTGCACAAGGAACCCTGCAGTTGCCATTGACCTGTAGAAGTTGAGAACACAAAAGTGAAGGGTTTCCTTTTGGATTTTTGAAATAATGGAAATAATCAGGCTTTCCCAGATCCTTTCTAGTTTCAGGTTGCTGGATCAGGCTCACAGGGCTCATGTCAAAGGAGAGGAAGTGGATGTGCACAGTGAAATGTATACACCAGCCTGGATGTTGGGAGCTTCCAGCTCCAACATGCTATAGAAAAATATCTTAAAGCCTTCCTACTCCAACTGTGCCCCGGACCAGTTGCATTGGTATGGCCTGAGATCTGATTAGACGTGCAGAACTCCAGGTCCCTCTCTAGACCTCCTGGACCCAAGTATGTGTTGTAACAAGATCCCCAGGAAGCTAAAAAAAAGCTCTGTTCTAAGAGACTCCAGTAGTTAATTTACTTTCGAGGCACAGTGGAAATTGGAGAGAGATAACAAGGGAATAGGGATGAAAGGGGGAGATTTTGGCTATCTGAACATCAATACATGCAGAGAATCTCCACTTCTGCATACTTTCCTCCACTATGAAATAGTAGGGTCTAGGTGCCTCTGGAAAACTGGATCTGTGAGGTAGTCACTGTATGGGTGGGATGTCTGGTTCATGGAGCATATGGGAGAATGGTCCTGGACCTTGGAGGGTCATGGGGCATCATGGGGTATGATGGCCACGCGTAGCTCAGAGACTGGAGGAGAGGCTGCAGAAGACACAAAGAGCAGAAAGAAGGCCACATTCACTGACAGAGCAGTGCTTCCCCTGCCACACAATGGCTGGGCATCCCTGGTCACCACCAGAAATTGATGGAGCTGTGTTGTCTACCCAGACCTCAGGAGGCCAAAGCTGCTGTGTGGAGCCAGGACTGCCTTTGTGTCTGGGCAGGACAGCAGCCACCTCCAAGATACATCTACTGAGCTATGTGAAAGCCTCATTCTTTAACATGTGTTTTCAGACTTTAAGATACATGTATTTTTCACATTTTAAGATTTTTGAAATTGGGATGTATTTTACATTCAATGAAATCTAGAAAATCCTCTCTAATTTACTCAGCCCTGTGATTTCATTACCATTTGTATCCCATTTAATAGATAAGGAAAATGGAGCTTCTGAGTTGGGAGTAGCATGAGCATGAACATGTAGCTAGTAAGTGACAGATGATGGATACAGTTTAGTGTGTATCTAGCTCTCCCTTGAGGGAGGTTTTGAGAAGGAGGAGGTGGAGCCCCCTGCAGTGAGAAACCAGGGAAGGGCAGAGTTGAGGGAAGAATTGGAGATTCTTGAGTCAAGGGTGGGCAGGTGGATGTGCCAGGGTTGCTAAACCTTGGTCCTGTGTTTCTTCATCACAGACAAGAAGTGCTGCCACACCCACGGTGGGACCCCAGCTGGAGGGCCCAGAGCACCAAGCGCCCCTCACCTATTTCCCGTGGGCTCAACCTCTTTCTACGCTGCCCACCTCCACCCTGCAGTACCAGCCTCCAGCCCCAGCTCTGCCTGGGCCTCAGTTTGTCCAGCTCCCCATCTCTATTCCTGAGCCAGTCCTTCAGGACATGGACGACCCCAGGAGAGCCATCAGTTCCCTGACCATCGACAAGTTGCTGTTGGAGGAAGAAGATAGTAATGCCTATGAGCTTAACCACACCCTCTCTGTGGAAGGCTTTTAGGGCTGGATCCCACTTGAGAGTCCTTTCCCCTGAAACTGGGATTTAAAAATGAGCCTGGGATTGAGTTCAGATTCATATCGTTTGGAGTAACTATTTCATAACTACACTTTCTACCCAAAAGTAGAACTGTAATCTTCCCTTTTCCCCCGTCCTTCTCTCTTTCCTATTTCTTTTTCCAATCCTGTTCCTTCAGGGAGAGAATTATAGGGATATTCAGGATAATATTTTATGCCAAGTGTTGCCAATTCTGGAGCCCACGTCGTTTCCATTTCTACCACGTCTTATTCCTCAGAGAAGACCTTTTCTTTCCGGTGCCCTCTGCTGTCATAGCAGCAGCAGCAGCAGCACTGTAGAACTGTCCTAGGGCGAGTCATACCCTCTGTCATTCTGAGATGTATGGGTGCCCTGCGGGGAGACCAGCCCTGCCAGCACCTCCCGGGTGAGGCAGCCCAGGGCAAACCAGAGTCCTTGAGCTGTCAGTTCTCACAGTTGCTCCTTTGTTTGCTGTTCTCAGCCTTGGCCAGATTTACAGTCTAGGCAGCCAAGGCTCAAGGTTGGGGTTCTGCGTAGTGACAGGTGGGGATGGGAAAGGAACACCAGGTTGGGTAGGGGCAGGTCAGTGAAGGGAGGGAGAAGAGGGCTGGGAACACATGTTGGGGTTGGGGTGGGGTGTGGAAGGGGAAGCTGGTTCTTACAGTGAGAGGAGGAAGGCTGAAAAGTGATTTAGCTCCAGCTTACTTGATTTCTAAAAGGGACAATGAATTCAGGAAAAATACTGCATTAAGAGTTAGTTTTGAAGCTTTTCTTGAGATATTTCCAAGGAAAGCCAAGTTGTCAGAAGGATGGATATGTTTGTCTATTTGTGTACCCCTCTAGATGTTCTGCCATACCCCCTAAAGCCTAATGGCAGGCTTAGGGCTATCATGTGGACTTATAAGTGTCTTAGATCATCTATAAGCCACCATTATGAGGAGCCAGGGATTCTTCCTTCCAAACACCATCCTTCCTGGGGGTTTCTAGAACCTTAGCCAGAAGTACCATTAGGTTTTATTTTAAACGTTCTTTTATATTTTTGCTGGTGAAACATCATTTGCAGGTGACAGAGTACAGTTATTGCCAGGGTGCTTAGCTCCTGATGGTGGATGTATGCCTTGGGAACCAGCACATTGTCTGCTAATGACACCATTGTCACCATTAGGCTGTCACTCTAGTCAGCGGAATCCATGTAGAAGTAATAGACTTTGCTGGGAAACGAACAGTTTCTTTGACACATCTTTGCCATTCTAAATAAAAACTCTGCACAAAGTTGCCTTTTTTAGAAGTTTTTCCTGTTTTGGGTTCTATTCAACTCAAATTTCTTGGTATCTGCCTAAAACCCCAGTACACATATTTCAAATTGTTTTTATTCAGACTTAATATCTCATTTTAAAAGCTTAATACAGCATTGTAGGTGATAAACGTACATCTCAGTGGACAGTATGTGAGCAGGCAAGGGAGAGGGATGGTCTCAGTCCTGTTTGATTAAACCCCTGGTTTCCCATAGAAATCTATGCAAGATTTTCCAGCTCTTTAAGGATTTAAGAGGATGCAGAAACAACCCTTAGAAAGTAATTAAAGTTGGCAAAGAAAGTATGTATTTGTTAGGATTGAAATGGTATCTTTTCCCCTTCTTATCTTGAGACCCAATGTCTTGTTTGTAATCATCCATCCAGGTTTCTTTCTGGGTTATTCTGCTAAGATGGAAACATTTTCAATAAAGATTTATGGAGTTATTATTGCACCAAAGTGTTTTATTTCTTATAAAATTAATCTTCCTTAGTTTTCAGTCTCCCATTAGGCAGTCCCATTAGAGGATTTTACAAAGTGATGGGTTGCAGAAGGAGATAAAAACCCATCCCTGCTATGTTCACAGCTCTCCCATGCAGGACACACACATGGCATGACCAGGTGGCTTGGTCTCCAGGAGATGTGGAGTGGAGCAGTGTCAGAGAATTGAAAGATCTTTTAACTCTATTGCTCCCATTATTCATGTTAAATGAGTAACTTATGATGCTGGGTGCTCAGGAAAAAGTTCTACTATTGGCATGTCTAAAAATCCACCAGTCAGGACCCAGGGACTGTGACATCATGCCCAAAGATCACAATGAAGCCAGTCAGTCTCCTCCATCACCAATCATTGGAGTGAGTAGCAGTTTTGGAGGGGGCTTCTTTTCTTGATGATTTCCTGAGTTACTAAGGGCTTCTGAGTTCTCTGCCTTTGTTGGAGTAATTGCTTTTAAATTATCCACATTATTCTACTATATGATCTAGATCAAAACCTAGAAAAAAGAGCTGCAGTTGTAACTCAGTGGTAAAGCACTTGGCTAGCAGGGGTGAGGCCCTAGGGTTTGATTCTCAACACCACATAAAAGCAAATAAAGAAAATAAAGGTTAAATTCTTTAAAAACAAAACAAAACCCAGAAAGAAGACATGGATGGAAAGGGATTAGGATTTTTTTCCTACAGCTTTAGTAAGATTCAACTATAAAAGAAAAGCTCTATTAAAAATGCATTGTGCTTTAACATACTCTCTTTTGAAATAGTAGTATGAACAGCATAGTCTGCAATGGGAAGAGAGAGGCCAACTTGGTGTAGATTGCTGTTTCATAAGATTCTGATTTGCAAGATGTCCACTTCAGCATGAAGATGGGGATCCAGGGACAGATGAGTATGTGGTAAGATGAAGAAGCTAGACATGTACAAAACAACAAAATCATACAACTAAGTGGCTCAAATTCTCTGAGCATCAGGCTGTACACATCTCTAAGTGGAAGTTTGAAGATATGTTATAAAACTTAATGCAAATTTCTTGAAATCAGAAACCATAGGTAACATTTTTTATTAATTTACTTCATTTGTGAGTCTAATATGAGACACTCAATGATTCCTTGTTGAATTGAATTAATTGGGGGAGATTCTCTTCTGTCTGCTCCTAAATTTGTTATGGATGATTGCAAGTTGATTATAGAAAGTCTCCTTAACTGGACTTGTGGACACAGATGCTGCTCAAATGGTGTCTCTGAAAGATGGGGTAGAAACATCTAAAAGCTGATGTTCTATTTGTCAGTTCTATAGCTGTGAAAGGGGTTTCATTCATTCATTCAACACATTAAAATTCTTAAAGGTTTATTATAAATTAATAATTTATAACAATATGTATTTGTGCGGTACAAAGTGATGTTATGATGGATGAAAATATGTGGAATACTTAAATCAAGTAAGTAAGCACAGGCATTTCCTCAA
Source organism: Glaucomys volans (assembly GCA_020662805.1). Lineage (NCBI taxonomy): Eukaryota > Metazoa > Chordata > Mammalia > Rodentia > Sciuridae > Glaucomys > Glaucomys volans. Next base: position 79,400 of record JAJEJO010051261.1, read on the forward strand.
ATGGTTATTTTTTGTGGTAAAAACATTTGAAATTTACTTTGTTAGAAATTTTGAAATGTGTAATACACTATTATTAACAGTATTCACCATACTATGAAATAGGTCTCAAAACAAAACAAAACCCTATTCATCCTGAGATTTTGACCATCATCTCCCCCTTCTTTCAACCCTCCAGCCTCTGTAACTACCATTCTGCCTTTTGATTTTATTAGTTTGACTTTTTTAGATTCAGCATCTAAGTGAGAGTACATGTATTTGTCCCTGTATATCCAGTTTGTCTTATTTAGCATAATGTTCGTCAGTCCTATTCATGTTGATGCAAATGATGGATTTCCCTCCTCTTTAAAGGCTCAATAGTATTCCTGTGTATAGAAACCACATTTTCTTTATCCATTCATCTGCTGACGGGCATGTATTCCATAACCTGATCATTGTAAATAGTGCTGCAAGGAACATGGGAATACACACATCTCTTCTACTTATTAATTCAAATATTTTGTATAAATACCCAGAAGTGGATTGCTGGATCATATGATAATTCTAGTTTAAGATTTTGGGGGGAACCTGTTTATAGTTTTCATAATAACATACTAATTTACATTCTCACCAATAATGTACAAGGGTTCCCTTGTCTTCACATTTTTGCCTACCCTTGTTATCTTTTGTCTTTTTGATGATAGCCCTTCTGAGAAGTATGAGATAGTACTTCATTGTGATTTTAATTTGCCTTTTGCTGGTAATTAGTGATGTTGAACATTTTTTCACTATCATATTTACTTATTGAGTGCCAGCTATGGGATAGGCAGGTGTCATGACTTATACAGGTGCCTGCCTTGACTAGTTTCTTAGCTCAGTGATCTCTTTTCATTATGAGTATTTATTCTTATATATGTATATTCAATTATATGTTATATCCTTGAACTCTTCTATGAATAAAATATCTACTATAAAACACTTATGATAATAGCAATTTTAAAAGATGAGGTAAATATAAAATAAGTAATATCTAATTATTTCATTTATTGATAATATAAAAATATATTTGACCTCATAAGTATATAAATAATATTTAGAAGGAGAAATATTATTGAATATAATTGCACTTATAAATCTTTGTGATATGTCAATGTGAAGGGATGGGCCTAACTTTGATTTCAGTACTTTGTTTCAATGGAGGTCATAGCTGAAAAAGATACACACAAAGATATTTAGGTCCAAATAAAAGTAGTGTGTCATTGGCTATGCTAAGTAAATTATAGAAAATCATTTAGAAATCTCTTCCAACAGTTATGCAAAGTATTTATTTTTCAATTTGACCTTTAAATTCCCATCTTCACTGAGGTCAACTAGTCTTGCAAACTCATTGAAGAAGTCGCCTTTTTGTATTTTTAACACAATGAATTAAAAACCACTCAAACTCTGTATTTGGAAAAATTTTAAACAAACTAAAAAATTCTGCTTCCATTTTTATTTTTTCTAATGAAAAGGATTGTGAAGATATGAGGGTGGTGTGTTTTTTTGTTTTTGTTTTTGTTTGTTTGTACTGGAGATCAATTCCAGGGCCTTGCACAACCTAGGTGAGCACTCTATCACTGAGCTATCTCACCAGTTCATGAAAGTTTTTATGGGTGACACACTATATGATTCCAACATGCAGCCAAAGCTGAGAACTGCCACTCATCACCCTTTCCTCTTCAGTGGGGTTCTTATTGGGGTCAGGCCTGAATGCTGAAAAAGAGAGCTCAGATGTAATTTGTGAATAATTAATCAGTATCTCCTAACTCATAGGATTTGGTTAAAAATGTCTTTTAAAGGAAGGAGAAATGTGATCAGTTTGTTGCTGGGGATTGAACCCAGGGCTTTGCATGTGCTAGGTAAGTGCTCTGTCAATGAGCTAAATCCCCAGCCCATGGGATCAATATGTTTTTACCAAGATGATTCTACATAGGTATTTCTCTTTATTATGAAAGGGATTATCTTTTTTTCTCCCCCAAATAACTCAGACTTACCTTTCCATGTTTTCCTTTAAAATTGAAATCTACAAACCATTTCACTAAACAGAAATAGCATAATCCTTTGTGTATAGCCAACAAAGGGGCCCAGGACCTTGGGGAAAAGATGCATTAAAAATGCCTGAACTCCATGGCAGACCTGATTTCTAAAGAAGTACTTTCTTTCTGCCTCAGGAAAGTAAGTAAGGAAAAAGATTTTTCAAAGTTGCAACATTGGACTCTGTTCACCCCTTGGGGAACAGTGACTTTCTGGCCTGTGTGTATTTGAAGATCAGGAAGCAGACAGCAGATGCTAGTGATGCAGAGCGGGCTTCTGAGCAGACCTTCCATCTCCCATCTGTGACCGAACCATCACTCACAGGGACACGGAGATGCAGTGGCTGCTGTGTTCCAGGTGGAAGCCCTGATGAGATGCACTTCTGAAATTGAATAACAGATCCTTTCACATTTCAAAACCATTATTACCTCATCTGAGGCAGCAAGCAAAGTGGAAAGAACGATTTGGAGCAAGCGTAAGTAGGTTGGAAAGGGGATAAACTATGTGATAACATATATAAAATGTCCATTGTAATATTAGCTCCTCTTAAGTAGAAGGGTAGAAAATATTCTTGTATCTTAAACTTTTAAAATTGAAGAACAGCTCGTAGGTGTGATAAAAACACTTTATAAACACAATTTAAAGTCACATTGGTTTTCTTATAGCTGATATTGAAACAAAGTCTCTTGGCCAGAAAATAAAATCTACCTTCCTGTTCATAGCATTCATTCTTCACCAGTTTGAGTTCTGAAATAAGAGTATCTTTTACATGATCTTTTAATAGTCTTTAAAATGTTCTTTTATAATAATGTGGTCATCATAAACCTTTTCATATTGGTAACTAGAGTTATTCAAATTAGAATGTATACATAGACTTTCTGAAAATTCTGTTTTCTTCACTAGGAAGTTCAATGCAGTGACCTGGGTTCCTCAGAAGCTCCTGTGTTGGACAGCCATTCATGATCCAGGTGGGTTTGGGCTGGGAAGCATCTGAGAAAGGCACACCCACCAGCTCTGATTCCTCTCTATTTTGCCCTGAGGTTATGAAAGAGAGTCTTAATATTTCACTTCAGAGCTAAATTTTTTCTACCCATCATTTTATTATGGAGAGTTTCAAATATGCATAAAATTTTAAAGAATTGTACAGGGAACACCAATATATTTACCACCTAAATTCTACAACTAGCATTTAACTCTAGTTTATCACAAATCTATCCATCTATCCCCCCTCTATTTCTCAGTTAATCCATCTTATATTTAGATGCATTTCCAAGTACATTGAGACATCATTGCACTCACTACTGAATATATATTTATATATATATTTGATATATGATATGTATATATTTGATATTAGCTTACAGTTCTTTTTTTTTTTTTTTTTTTTTTTTTTTGCGGTGCTGGGGATTGAACCCAGGGCCTTATGCTTGCAAGGCAAGCATTTTACCAACTGAGTTATGTCCCCAGCCCCTAGCTTAAGGTTCTTTTTATTGTTATGTCAAATATACATATAGCAAAGCCTACAAATCTTAAAGGTATCTACCATTCATTAAGTTTTGGAAAATGGGCACAGCTATGTACAAGTGTCCATTATCATACAAAACAATACTATTAATCCCCACATTCCCTCACATCCAATATCAGTTGAGTTCCACCTCCACATCCTTAGACTTAACAATCAATTTTTTTTCATCATAGATTTGTGTTGCTTATAGCAGAATTAGCATGAATGGAATCACATGGTATACACTCTTTCGTATAACTCCTCTTTCTTTTAGCATGTTTTATATTCATCTAGATTGTTCCATGTATAGGTAATTTGTTCCTTTTCTTGGCTGCATCATGCTCCATTGCATAAATCTGCCAAATTTTGTTTATTCATTCTCCTATTGATTGACATCTGACCTTTTATAGCTGATAAGAACATTCTTGTACAAGTTGTATGTGTGTATTTCTCTTAGGTAAATACTTAAGAATGAAATAACCAGATCATACTATATTCTATATATTCTATATTCTTTATAACTTCCAGAATTTTTTCCATAGTGGTTGTGACATTTTACATTCCCAGCACTGACAAATGAGAGTTCTGCTTATTCCGCATTGCTGACAACTCTTGGTGTATCTCCCTTTGGCTCTAATTTGCATTTCTTTTGATGACTAATGATGTTGGACATTTTATCCAATGTGTATTTGCTATTTATTTATTTTCCTTTGTCACATGCCTGTTTAAACATTTTGACCATTTTTAGTAGGCCAATTTGTTTCAATGAATTATAAGGGTTCTTACATATAATCTGAATATAATTCCTTTATCAGATACATGTTGGGTGGATGTTTTCCCTCAGACTGCCTTTTGCCTATTCATTTTTCTAGTGGTGTTTTTGTAAAGCTTTAAATTTTGATGTGTACAATTAATCATTCTTTTTACAGGTGTATATTTCTAAGAAATATTTGCCTCTCTTCAAGTTCTAAAGATATACTATTTTCTTCTAGAAGATTGGTGGTTTTATGTTTTATATATAAATCTGTGATCCATTACTTTTGTGTGTGTGTGATATCAACAGGACTCAGGAATCTTATTTTTACTTTTTTTTCTGCATGGATATCCGATTTTCTAGCATTTTTGTTGAAAAGCCTTTCCTTTCTCCAGTGGATTGCTTTGATGCTTTTATTGAAAATTAAATTGTGTGTGATTCTATTTTTGGACTCTCTTCTATTTGTCTATCCTATGCCAGGAGCATGCTGCCTTAATGACTATGACTGTATTGTAAATTTTAAAATCAAATGTAAAAGTCCTTCAAGTTGTTCTTTTTTCAAGATTGCCTTGAATATTTTAAGTGCAATGCATATTTTTCATGTAAATTTTAGAATTAGCTTGTCAATTCGTTTAAAAATTACTGATGAGTTTGTGTTTGGGATTTCAATAAAGCAATAGACCAATTTGTAGATAATCAGCATCTTATAATGCTGCATCTTCCAACCCACAGACATGGTATATCTTGCCATATTTTTAGTTCTTTTTTCCCTTCAGTAAGATGTAGTATTTTTCAGTTCACAAGTCCTAAACATATTTTGGAAACTTATTTCTAAGTACATTATGATTTTAATATTATTATAAAGGAAATTTTTAAAAAACTAAATTAAGTTTTCAACTGATACAAAAACCCCAAAGATTTGGTGTTAAGTGATGTTTTGATACATGTATACATTGTGAAATGTTTATATTAGGTTAACAAGTGGGGCCCTATGTCACTTAGGGAGACCCTGCCTTGAAATAAAATATAAAAACATACTTACAAACATACAGAACATTGCTGTCAACCTACTACAACAGCACACCAGAACTTTCTGCTCCTATCTGACTCTCCTTTAGTACCCAATGATCAGCCTTCCCTACCCTCCCAGCGTCTGGGGACCACCATTCTACTCTCCACATCTGTAAGATCAACTTTCAAAAACTTCTTCATGTCTGTTCTTAGCCCCTTTGTTGAAAATCAGTTGACTGTACATATGTGGGTTTGCTTCTAGGTTGTTCCATTGGTGTATGCATCTTTTAAAAATATTAATTCATTTTTTTTACATTGCATGAATTATGGAATTATGTATGGAAACATATAACTTGAACATGTAACTTGCCTCTGTTTTTATGCCAATATGATTTCAATTGCTATAGTTTTGAAGTATATTTGAAGTCAGGTTGGGTTATGCTTCTTGCTTTGTTCTTTCTGCTGAAGATGGCTTTGGCCATTTGTGTGTGTGTGTGTATGTGTGATTCTATGTAAATTTTAGGA
>JAJEJO010051261.1:85642-105026 GCA_020662805.1 Glaucomys volans
TTAAATTTACTTCTAGGTATTTTTTATGACTATTATGAATGGAATTGCTTTCTTGATTTCTATTTCAGATAATTTGCTATTGGCATATAGCAATGCAACTGATTTGTACATGTTGATTCTGTATCCTGCAATTTTGCTGAATTTAGTAATTAGTTCTAATTGTTTTTTGGTGAAGTCTCCAAGTTTCCTATAAATAAGATGGTGTCATCTACAGTGACAACTTGACTTCCTTTTTTCCACTTTGGATGCCTGATTATTATGGCTAGGATTTATAGCACTGTGTTGAATAAAAGTGGTAAAAGTTGTCATCCTTGTTTGGCTCCAGATCTTAGAGAAAAATTTTATAGTTTTTCCCCATTCAATGTAATGTTAACAGTGGACTTATTATAAATGGCCTTTATTATGTTGAGGTAAGTTCCTTCTGTATCTAATCTGATTAGCATTTTTATCATGAAGAGATATTGAATTTTATCAAATGCCCTTCCTATACTTATTGAGATGATCAAAATGAATGGTTTTGTCCTTCATTCTGTTGATGTGGTGTATCACATTTATTGATATGTGTTTGTTGAATCATCCTTACATCCTTGGGAGGAATTCCACATGATCATAGTAAATAATCTTTTTCTTCCCACATTTTTTATTGGTGCATTATAGTTGTATATAATGATGGAATTTGTTATTACATATTTGTACATGCACACAGCATAATTTGGTCAATATCACTCCTCAGCACTTGCCCCCTCCCTCACTGTTTCCCACCCTCTGGTGTCTTTCCTCTACTGATCTCCCTTTGATTTTCATAAGGTCCTTTCCCTGCAACTTTTATTTCCTTTTTCCTCCCTGGCTTCCACATATGAGAGAAAACTTATGACCATTGACCTTCTGAGTTTGACTTATTTCATTTAACATAATGGTCTCTAGTACCATCTATTTTATGCAAATGACATAATTTAATTTTTCTTTATGATTGAATAAAAATCCATTGTGTATATATACCACATTTTCTTTATCCATTCATCTGTAGTTTGGCTATTATAAATTGTGCTGATATAAAGATGGGTATGCATGTAATAATGACTTTCATTCTTTAGGATAAAAACTGAGAAGTGGTATAGCCTCCATACTGATCATTTCCATAGTGATTGTACTAATTTACAGTCCCACCAACAGTGTAAAAATGTTCCTTTTACTCCACATTCTCTCCAATATTTATTATTTGGATTCCTGATGACTTCCAGTCTGACTGGTGTGAAATAAAATCTCTGTGGTTTTGATTTGCATTTCTCTAGTTGCTAATGATGCTGAACACTTTTTCATATAGTAATAATCTTTTTAATGTGCTGTTGGGTTTGGTTTGCTAGTCTTTTATTGATGATTTTGACCTGCATTTACTTTTTTATTGTATCCATATTTAATTTATCAGGATTATAAATCAGGATAATGCTGGCCTTGTGGAATGTGTTTGGCAGAATTCCTTCCTCTTTTATTTTTTGGAGTAACGTCAGGAGAATTAGTATTAGTCCTTCTTTAAATGTTGTATAGAATTTAGCAGTAAAGTCATCTGGTCCTGGGCTTTTCTTTGATGGGAGACTTTGTTACTGATTCAGTGTTGCTACTTGTGATTGGCCTGTTTGGGTTTTCTGTTTCTTAATGTCTAGGAATTTGTCCATTTCTTCTAGGTTATCAAATTTGTTGGCATATGATTGTTCATAATACTCTCTAAGGATTCTTTATATTTCTGTTGTATCAGTTGTCTTAGTCTAGAAAGGGTTTCTCTATTCTGTTTCTTTTGAAGAACAAACTCTTTGTTTTGTTGATCATTTGTATTTTTGTAGTCTCTCATTTATTTCAGCTTTGATCTTTATAATGTCTTTCCTTCTAATAATTCTGGATTTGATGTATTCTTGTTTTTCTTATTCCTTGAGATTTCTCAATAGTTTTTGTTGTTGTTGTTGTTTTTTTTTTTTTTTTTTTTTTTTTTTTTGGTACCAAAGATTTAACTCAGGGCCTTGTGCATGCTAGGCAAATGCTTATACATTAAGCTGCATTCCCAGGCCTTTTTTAAATTTTATTTTGAGACAGGTTCTCACTAGATTGCCCAGGCTGACCTTGAACTTCCAATCCTTCTGCCTCAGCCTCCCAGGTAGCTGGGATTACAGAGTGTGCATCACAGTGCCCTGCTTAGGTTGTTTATTTGAGATATTTGCTTTTTAGTGTAGGCACTGATTACTTTAAACTTCTCTCTTGTAAGGCTTTTGTTGCATTCTGTGGGTTTTTGTATGTTGTGTATTCATTTTCATTTGTTTCAAGAAATTCTTTAAGTTTCCTTTTGGATTTGTTCCTTGATCTGTTGGTTGTTCAAAAGTAAGTTGTTTCATTTCAATTTATTCACTTGGTTTCCAGAGTTTTACTTGTTATTGATTCCTAGTTGTATTGCATTGTGGTTGGGAAAGATACTTGATATGACTTCATTTTTAAAAAGTTGTTGATACTTGTTTTGATTTCTATCATATGATCTCTCTTGGAGAAATTCCATGTGCTCATGAAAAGAATGTATATTTGGCAACTGTTGGATGAAATGTCCTGTAGATGTGTTAGGTCATTTGGTCTAGGGTGCAATTTAACTCCGTTGTTTCTTAGTTGATTTTCTACCTGGATGATCTTTCCATTGATGAAAGTGGGGTGTTAAAGTCCCTAATTATTATTGTATTGAAGTCTATCCTTCCTTTTATGTCTATTAATATTTGCTTTGTATATTTGGGTGCTCTAATATTGGGTGCATATATATTTAGAATTGTTATTTCATCTTACTGAAATGACCCCCCCCTTTTTTTATATGATGGCCTTCCTTGTCTCTTTTTGCTACATTTTATTTAAAGTCTATTTTATCTGATATAAATATGGCTATTCCTGTTTTCTTCTGGATTCCAGTTGCATGGAGTATCTTATTCCATTTCTTCAGTTTCAGTCTATGATGTCCTTCAGAATTTTTGTAATTTTCTTGTAAGCAACATGGAGTTGGGCCTTTTTAAAAAAATTCATTCAGTAACTCTTTGTCTTTTAATTGGATAATTGATATGTTTATATTCAAGGTAATTATTGATAAAGTCTTACTGCAGTTTTGTAATTTGTTTTCTAATTTTGTTATCATTCCTTTTCTCTTTTTTTCCCTCACTCTTTTATAGCCTACTTTTGTGGTGATTTACTATAGTAGTGTGTTTTGATTCACAGTTTATTTTTGGTTTATTTATTATAGCTTTTTCCATAAGACTTACAAAAATATCTTTTGATTTTAACAAACTATTTTGAGATGATAGGAACTTAACATGATTATAAAGATAAGAACAGAAACAAAGCAAGAAAATATGCTAATAAGAAAACTCTACTCTTGCACTCTATTTGTCTCCACATTTTGAGTTTTTAATATCCCATTTTACATCTTTCTATTTTGACAATCTCAACATATTAGTATTGCTTTTATTTTTAATTGTTTTGTTTTTAGTCATCATACTAAAGATATGGTTTATGCACCATTTTCAGTATCAGAGCATTCTGATTTTGTCTGTATAATTACTCTCACCTGTGAGTTTTATACCTTCCAATGTTTTCTTCTTAGTCAATAATGTCTTTTTATTTCAGTTTGAAGTGCTCTCTTTAACATTTCTTGTAGGACAGGTCTGGTGGAGATATATTCACTAAGATTTTCTTTTGAAATGTCTTTATCTCTTCTTCATTTCTAAATGTTAGCTTTGTTGGGTATAGTATTGTTGGTTGGCATGTATTTTTCCTTTTTAGTACTGTGCAAATCTCATGCCACTGTAACATTTTTTTCAAGGAAGTCTGCTGTCAGATGAATTGAAACACCCCTATATATCATTTGTCTCTTTTCTCTTGTAGTCCTGAGAATCTTTCCTTGGTCTTTCTCCTGTGAGATTGCTATTATATCTTGGGGATGATAGACTTGGTTGAGTTAAATCTGACTGGAGATCTTTTACCTTCTATACCTGGATATTTATATCCTTCTTTAGGTATGGGAAGTTTTCTATTATTATTTCTTTGAATACACTTTCTATCCTTTTTGCATTCTCAAGTCCATCTTGAACTGTAATAACTAAGTGTTTGCTCTTTTATACCTTCCAAAGTTCCTGTATGCTTTCCCCACTATTCTTTATTCTTTTTACTTTTTTCTCCTGTGATTGCACATTTTCAAATGGCATGTTTCTGAGCTCACTAATTCTTTCTCCTATTTTATCTATCCTGCTATTGTTATCCTCTATCACATTTTTAATTTCAGCTCAAGAATTTGTTTGACTTTAACAATTTGCTTCTATCTCTTGGTTAATTTTTCTGCTAGAGTATTGAATTGTTTCTTTGTGTTTTCTTCAAGGTCATTGAATTTCCTTAAAACAGGTACTTTAAGGAACTCTGAGTGTTCTCCCATACTGATTACAATCTAGTCAATTTTTGGCATCCTATTTTGACTTTTGGTGAAGTTATGGTTTCATGAAAGCTCTTGAAGGAGCTTCAATATGACATCAAGTCAGCATTGAAGGATTATTTATTTCAGTTTTTATAATTTAGCTTTGTTTGTGCCTACATTTCCAGAAATTCTAAGCAGGCTGCTTATTTTCTCTGAGGCTGTATTCATTTGCACTATATTGGCATCCGGGTCCAGGTTTACTGGGAATCTGCTGTTGGTTTGTTGGTTATGTTTCAGCACTAGACGGTGACCCAAACCCCCCCAGTTTTGTCCCTTCACAGGTGGTGTGTTGTTCAGAAAGAACCAATGGAGTACCTGAGAAGAGTCTTCCACGCCCATAGACCTCTCCCTGGGATAGAGGTAGATCCATATGCCTTATCCAGAGTCGCTGGCCTGTGCTCAGGTACTATGGGATTCTGCCATGCTCTGGGAAGAATCTTTATGGATGGACCATCCCCAGTGTCACTTATCTATGTCACACTCTAAGCCCATAGCCCACCAAAACCAGCACAGCACTGGGGAAGAATCAAGACCTACACTGGTATGGGGTGGCTATTGCTGAGGTGGTTTTGGGGTTCAAGACCACTGCAACCAGCTAATGATGAGTGAAATGTAAACTTGATAAACTAGAGCCATATATCTTCTGTTGGCACCAGGGCTGTTCAGAAGCCCCATCTGCAGGTGGGCCTTTTCTCCTTAGCTCTTGTAGAGGTAGTTTGGTAAATATATAACTGTCCAACCTTTTGTGTCTATGGAGAGCTCATATCTGGAGGAATTTCACTCTGTTATCTTTTTCTGCTCCTGGAAATTTAAAAAAATTTTTGTTTTCTAATTGCTGCTTATTTATAAAAGATACAATTAATTTTTGTATTTTAACCTTGTATTACTTGTTGGTTACGAAATCTTGATTTTCAAATTCCTTATGAATATTATGTGTTAACATTCATGTCTGCCCAGAGTTTTCACTTCTTTCTTTCTTTGTAAGTTATATTACTTTCATTTCTTTTTCTTATTTTGTTGCATTGGCCAGGACCTTTAGTACAATGTGAATGAAGTGATGAAAGATAAAGTCCTTAACTTGTTCTCAATATTTGAAAAAAAGTATTCAACATTTTGCCATTGTGTAATATTAGTTGGTGGTGTTTTATGAATGCCTTTCAGCAGTTTGAAGAAGTAACCTTTTATTTCAAATTTGCCAAGTGTTAAAAGAATTATTCATTGGTGTTGAATTAGTTTTATAATTGTTTTATTTGTTGAGATAATTATATGCAGTTTTTCTCCTTCATTTTGTTAAGTTATTGAACTACTTTAATTTAATGCTGAGGATGGTATCCAGGGTCTTATACATGGTAGGCAACCATTCTACCACCTCTACCACTGAGTTACACTCCCAGCCCTGATAGATTTTTGTATTTAAAGTTAAATTATTCTTGCATTCCTGGAATCACCTCAATGTATTATTTTTCTGGTAAAGATATTTCATCTATGTCTATGAGAGCTATTGGTCTATAATTTTCCTTCCTCATATCTTTATCAGATTTTGCTCTCAGGTTATGTAGCCACATAAAATGAACTGGAAACTTAATCTATTTTCTGTAATAGTTGTGTAAGACTGGCATTACTTTCCCTCTGAAATAGTTAATATAATTCACCAGTGAAATTATATGTTCCTGGAGTCTTATTTGTTTTTTATGAAAATTTCAATTTATTTAATAGATAAACATTTAGTCAGATTTTTAATTTAATCTTGTATCAATTTTGGCAATTTGTAGTTTTTTAGGACTTTATTAATTTCATTGAGGTTGTCAAATTTATTGGCATAAAGCTTTTCATAATACATTCTTGTTTTTCTTTTAATGACTGTAGAATCTGTAGTGATATCTCTTCTTTCATTCCTGATATTGGTAACTTCTGCTGTCTTTCTTCCTTAACTTATCTAGCTAGAGTTAGGGTTCTTGGTCTTTCTTGATCTTTTTGAAAAATCAACTTCAATTTTGTAAATATTTTTGTAAATGTTGTCTATTGTATTTCAATTGTGTATTTCATTGATTTCTACTTTTATCTTTTTCATTTGTTCCTTTCTACTTAATTTGATTTTACTTTGTTCTTTAACTAGGTCAGGGTTTCTCAACCTTGATATGATCGACATATTTGACTACATAATTATTTGTTGTGAGGAGCTGTTCTATGTATTGTAGGATGTTTAACACCAACCCTTGGCTTAGTAGATGACAGTAGCTCTCTTACATTCAGTTACAACAACAAAACTGTTTCCAAACAGTGCTAAATATCCCTTGGGGAATGAAATTGCTTCTAGCTGAGAATTATTCATCTGTATTTTAAAGACATTGGGGGGTCATTGATTTTTTTATGCTTTTTTTCTAATATGCATATTTAAATCTATACAATTTCCTTTAATACTACCTTAGCTACATTCTTTTTTTTTGGTTTTGTTTTGTTTTGTTTTGTTTGGTGTTGGTTTTTTTGTTGTTTTATTTTTTATTTTTCTTAACTTGGTTTTGACGTAGCCTGTGCATTCCAACACTATTTGCCGTAACAGATTAGGGCTGACCTGGAAACCGAATTCGAACTGAAATTTATTTCTTCTAGGAAGATAAATGGTTGACTCAGCTTTGCATTTTGGTTTCCCAGGAGCTACACACAAGAGCAACTACCACAGGGGCCTTGAGCAGGAAAGGTTAGCTACATTCTTTTGATATATTAATTTTCATTACCATTCAATTAGAAATATTTTAAAATTTCCCTTATATTTCTCTCTGGCCTATGGGCTATTTAGATCTATTCTGTTTAATTTCTAAATATGGCATTTTTCTAGATAGCATAACATTACTTGTTTGCAACTCAGTTCATTATGAAAGAATATGCTGTGTAAAATTGCAATCATTTAAAACATATTGAGACAATTTTTATGGACCAACATTTAGACTTTCTTGGTAAATGTACCATGTTCTCTTGAAAAAAGAAAGTAAATTCTGCAATTGTGTGTAGTGTTCTATAAACATTAATTCAGTAAAGGTGGTTGTCTTGTTCCGATCTTCTGTGTTCTGATTTGTTTTGTCTAGTTACTCTGTCAACTGCTGAGATAAGGTTGTTAAAATCTCTATGATTATGAATTTGTTTCTCCATTTAATTCTGTAGACTTTAGATTCATGTTAGTTTGACTGTTATTAGTTATATAAACCTTTATGGTTTTTATGTACTTTATGCACTATGAATAGCTCCTTATCATTATGAAATGTCCCTCTTAATTTCTGACCATTTTGTGTCTTCAAAGTCTTCTTTCTGATATTAGTGAAGTCACTTTAGCCTCCTTATGCTTTACTGTTTGCTCAGTGGTACTGGGATTACTTTTGTAAGTAGAAGTAATACTATAATATTTTACACTTATCTATTGCATTGTTCACAAAGAGATTAGCTTCTCTTTGATCTTCTCAGTAGCCTCACAGGTAAATGATGTTGTCATTTTGACTTTACAGAAAGTCCACAGGAGTTGAGTGACGTTCCCAAGATCCCAGTGGTTAGCACCAGAATCTGATTTCTTTCTTCCTTCTAGCATCTGGGTTTTTTGACCACTATCCTGTTCTTTTCTTCATGACGTAAGTAGAAAGAGAATTGGAGGGATTCAGCATGGCACATCCCATGATGATTGAGGGAAAATGTAGGAAGCATATGTGGAGAAGGTGGTCCATTTTCTGTCAACTAAAGACTGATTGCTCATAGTTCCACCCCAGGTCTTAAGGTTGGCTATAAAGAAAAAAATTTGGTTATATTATAAAGGTGTTGAGATGCTGTCAGGGTTATAAAAGTGAAGGATTCGTCAAGATCTCTGAGTATCAGAGGAAAGGTTGGGCTGTGAAGATTGTTGTTACAATACACACATATTGAGCATGAGCCAATTACCTTCATTATGTTGTGTGTGGTACAGCTCTACCTGGAGCCAGAGGGATGGATAAGGTGATCTCCAGGTGGCTGCCATAATTCCATGGCAGATTCCATGACTCTTCCTTATGGAAGCCACAAGAAAAGTTGGTATTCAGCTTTTATTCCTTGAGGGGAGCCCTTCCTTGATATTCACCTGGCAGTTTAAGTTCCAGGTGGTCAAGCTGCAGATCTTCCTGGGGCTAATTGGACCCAAGAGCTCAGCTATGGAAGTAACAATGATAAGCTTGTGTTTATGCTACCTTCAACTTTTGCTTTTAAATCTCTAATGGCCCCCCAGAGATAATCTGTCTAGGGAATTTGAACAGTAGTTTTTATATATATATTTTTTCAAGTGGTGTATTTTATTATTTATAGACATGAACTTATGACTTTATTAAAAGCATTGTTACACTCATTTCTTTTCTAATAAAAAATACACATTGTCTTCACTTGCCACCCAGTGCAACCCTAAAGTCTTCAACACTACTTTCTGTTGCTAAAGTAAGTTGTAGAACTTTCCACCTCCGTATCTTTGACATGCCTTTATCTGCTGATTCACCTCCAATGCCCAGTTCAAATTCCACCTTCTCTGAGAACCCTCCACTATCTGGTCATCAGAATAAATGATTCCGCCTCCAAGGCTCATTGAAGAGATCTGTCCTCCTTCATTGAGCCTTAAGAACCCCCTTGATGAAATTTACTTCCCTTCAGAAGGTATAGGCAGGTAGGGATTGGCTTACAAACATTGTGGGGCAAGGACAAATCCACTGGATGAGTCACTGGACTCTGAGCAGCCACTCTCTGCTCAGCAGGCTGTTGAGTCCTGGGAAGTTTTTCTTTTCCACATTGACCAATGATGTCAACCTTTGCTCTATAGATAGATAGAAAGGGTTAAGCAGTTAATTCCCCTGTGGTTTAGTAACTGCAGCAGAGTTCTGGCACAAGTAATTTGCATAATGCAGACTTATCTCCTGGAAGATGCAGTGCCCTGAAATCCCAATGTACACCAACTCCAGCTGTACTAACCTCTGGAAGAGACTTAGGGGCCTGGCTGGAACATTTCTGGGAGCTTTGCAGATCACCTTCTTTCACCCTCCCCAGGACAGCAAAAGTCCAAATGGAGCTTCTTGTCTGAGGTGAGAATTATGCTGGAAGTGACTTTCACCTCCTTCTCACCAGATGTGATTTGGGGAACGGTCAAGAGTTGAAAGGAGTTACCCAGGGCTAAGGGACTCTTCAATCATGCTGCATTCAACTCTTTATTCCTAGGTTTCATTCCAGCCACATGGATATGCAGGGTCATCTTCTGTGATCCCACAAAACTTTTTATAATTTTAAAAACACTAATATGTTGCTTACCAGATGCTAGGCACTGTTGTAAGTACTTATTTGATATGAACTCATTTCATCCTATAGCATCCTCAGCAGTCCAGCTCTAGACTGATTGGCTATGATCATGCTCTACAAGGTCAGGCAGATCTAGAGTTAAATCCTGGTTCTATCATTTGGTAGCCATGCAATCAAGAGCAAGTTGCTTGGTGCCCTTCTGTCCTGGTTTCGCCATCTGTAAAAAGGGTTCTCCAAGGATTAGATAGATAATGTGTGCAAAACACCGAATTTAGCACCTGATGTTTTCTTGAGTGATCTGTGACTGTGATGACTGTAAGAGAGATAACTTGATCCTTAGGGATTTCTCTTTGCAGTCTGTGGGATCTGATACCAGAACAGAAGACCATCCGCAGTGTTCTAGAGCACTGTGACCCCCCCAAGTACTGGAACTCACTCTATCAGGGGGGACCAGAGACCCCAACTTTATGGCGAGTCTCTTGTCCTCAGGAGATCTGCTACCTGTTGTGGAGTGGAAGGGAGTAAGGGATGACACTAAACCAGAGGTTCTACCAGAAGAGTCTTAGGGCACTGTCCAAATTGTGCATTTGTGCTTCTGATTAGATTCACTTCTCTGTCAGCAAGAGTAGAAATCTCAACTTCCACTGAGGGAATTAAAAGAGCCAAAGTGCATCACCCTTCTGAATATCTCTTCCTCCTTAGCTGCCAGGCTCCCTGCCGTTAGAAGCCCTCTTGATGAGGAAGACCCCAACGGCCTTTTTAAAAAGGCAGCCTAGGACAGGGGCTCACCCTCTCCTCATCTCCAGGGAGAAAATCACATTCCAGTCTTCTAACTTTAGTGGAGGGGAACACAGGGGTCTTGATCAGGGTCCTAGAACCTTCTCAGGGAGCATGTGGTGAAGAAGGCCAGAAGGACCTGGAAGGGCAGGGTGGGAACTGAGGATAACTTTTGTCCTTTGGAACTTGACTTTGGCTTGTCTTTCACTTGAGGTGTGGGGCTCTTGGGCTCCCTTACACTAGGGCAAACCCCTGACCTCTGAGCTGGAAGACCCTGATTTGGTCAGCAGCTCAGGGTTTAGCAGCCTCTGATGACCAAATCCTCTGCTCTCTTAGTCCTCTCTCCCTGCCTACAAGCCAGCCGTCTGGTAGAGAGTTAATGAGTGATTTATTAAGTTACACAGGGGACATTACTGCTATTTGCTCCTAAAGCCCAGATGACTGATGGATCCTTTTGTTTTCGGGTCTAACAATTCACAAAACCGATTTTGCCAAGGAGTGTGGGGTTAGATTTTATGAGTCTTAGAGCAGTGTCTTTGCTGAACTCATCTGTGAGAGCATCTGTGGCTGTGCTGTGGGGTTCAGTTCCTCAGGGACCAGGCTTTCACTGAATCAAGATAAGGCAGGTAGAGCTATTGTCAATATTTAAACAGGATATGTGGGATTCAGCTCTGTAAAGCAACACTTAGGACCTGTGTTTGCAGACTCTGGCAGGCATCCAAGGAAAGTATTAGTCCCTGGTTCTAGCTTTAAGGGAAAGATTACAGTTATTTGTCTCCAAGTCAGTCACAGGGATTCAAGTGAATATGGTGTGCTGCACAGCACCCGAGGCCCCTAGGTCTTTAATAGCAATGCAGTGTTTTGGGTCTGTGCTGGCCTCGGAGGGACAAGTGGGGAGCTCCAGCCCTTACTCCATGAATAATGCCCTGCTTTCCCAACTGGTCCTTCCTAGGCCACTCTAACTGCCTCCACTGCTCTATCTCTACCCCACTGGCACTCAGCAGGGTCAGCCAAGCAAGGACCTTACAGGAAAGAAGAAATATGCTCTTCAAGTCCTTGTATTTTCCCCTTTCCATTTCCAAGTGATTCTTTCTAGGGATATTTTCTCCCTGGGAGTGATCTCCTGCCCTCATAGCTAAGGGGATTCTGGGCTGTGCCATGCTGAGGACAGGCTGTTGGATGAGCTGTGGTTCACTCCTGTTTTCCTGCTCCATATGCACACAAGCATCTTCTGAGCTCATTGCACAAATACTATGCCTTCGCTTTTCTCTTCCCATCACCTTCCCTTCCTTTTCTTCTTCCATGGTGTGCATGTGTGTGTGTGTGTGTGTGTGTACATGTGCATGCATGTGGGGTAGTGGGGGCATGAGTTCTCAGGATCCCCCAGATAGAAATCCTGGAGCTGTGATGGGACACTTGGTACTTCTCAACAGTTCACTGCAATGCTGTGTTCCAAATCACAGTTCCTCACAGGGCTTAGGAGCAATAGAAGCTGCCAAAAAATATTGATGACTTATTATACTTTGGGCACAGGGTAAGTGCTTCCTCTGTTACCTCAATTAATTCCTCACTATATCTTCTGAGGTATTATTATCAACTCCTGGATATGGATGTAGCTAAAGAGACACAGAGAGGCTAAGTAACTTATTAAGGTCACACAAATATTGAGTGATCAAACTGAGATGAAAGCCAAGATCAGTCTTAGTCCACACTGCATCCTTGACCACTGTGTGCTGCCATTTCTCCATTGTAAACAATGAAAACAGGCTTCATTTAAATTCATCATAATCATACAATAATGCATGAACACATCATTGTTCATTTGAAAAAATTAAAACTACTCAGGTAAGACTGGAATTCCCTCTGACCATCATTCCCTATTTCCTATCACTTTCTCCACTCAATGGATAATTGTTATCATTATGGTTTACATAATTTCAAACCTTTTCCTACATGTTCACATGTATGCATAGAAAACATCAGCATCTCTGGCTGTTCTTTAGTGCATGGAATTATGCTTGTAAACACCATTCAGAAACGTTTTCCATTTCACAATATGTTTTGACCCTCTTTTCATGTAAGCATAAGCAGGTTCCTTTATTTCTTTCTACCACTGCTCCAGATTTCATATTGAGGGTGTAGGCTATAGTTCTCTGTTTTCTGGTTTTTGTTTCTGGTCATTTCCAAGTTGGTGCACATCGAAGCTGTAATCAGATGTCCACCATCATTATGCTTCAGTGAAGATACTGAAGATGTAGGCCTTTGTGCAATTCTGTGAGTATTTTTCTAGGACAGTGGAAGTAGAATTGCTGTGTGTTTGAGTATGCAAATTTACAATTTTAATAGACACTGACAAATGATACTCTCTGAAGTGGCTGCACCAACTAACTTTTTAAGGATTGTTATGTTCATGCTGAGGAGAAAAGTGCTATCTCTCCATGGAGGACAGACAGCATAAGACAGAGTGAACTTAAACTGTGGAATGATATGCATGTAGGCAGGAGGCTGCAAGAGGTGTGAGCAGTGCTGTCACAGTCCTCCAGCTGGGCAGGTGACACCCTCTCTGATCCTCCGTTCACACCTACAGATTGGAGGCCACAGTCTCACTAATCAGAGGCCTGTTATGAGAACTGAAATGCTCATAGCATATGACTATATAAATCCAAAGCGCCAGATAACTGCTATCCCTGTCCCAGACAAGGACAGGGAAGGGTCAGGATGTCTTTCCTGAAAAATCTTTAAGGACAGAAAGCCTACACCTGGGTTGGACCCAGGTGCCATCTCTTTTAGAGAGGACTGAATAACAGAGTATTGATGTCCAGCCCATTTCAGAGCAGAGCTATAAGCCACAAGCCTTGTCCTTGACCTTGATCATGACCTTGAGTTCTCACTGACATAGCTTAGGAAAAGTAGGATATCGTATAGCATGGGCATTCATTACCTTCTCATGAAGATAATAAAATCACAAGAAATGCCTGTCATGTTTTTGATGGTGAAATACCCTAACTTTTTAACCCTAACTTCTTTGATATTTTGTGTGACAGATATGTAGGGTTTTAGGCCATTAAGGCGATGCAAACAAAGGAGGAGTGATTTTATTTGGTGACTTTTACTTTCCTGCTAACAGCACAACAAAGTAATCTTGGCTCTGACTTTCATTTAGTATGAGAAACCATGAAAAAAATTGTGGAACCTTTCTAAAACTCAGAACTTTGTAAAAGTTGGATGATAATAACGTCTATTAATAAAGCTAATGTACCAGGCTTTGTGCTAATTAATCATTTGTATATATTGTTTTGTTATTACCTAATTTAATGCTCACAATAAGAAGTCAGTGGGGGTCCCTGGAAGCAAATCAGGATTCAAATCCACTAGAAGCAGTATGGCCTGGGCAAGTGCCCTAGTGTCCCTGTGGCTCAGGGAGTTTTGTTGGGAAAGTTAATGGAAAGATATATAAGACTCCAGAAATAGCCCATGGACTTTGGGCATGAGAGGACCTCTCCCTGACTGGTTTTGAAGCAAGAGATAGTGGATGGACCTGTGCATGGATGCCCCTTAGCCTCCAAGTAGGACCTGGTTGTGGCACTGAGGTTTGCCTGGGAACCAGGAGGCAGAGCCCCTGTGAAGACCCAGGCAAATATATCATGAAAACATTAACTGGGTCCAGCAGGACTGGGTCCAGCTCTACTAAGGAGTGGCCTTCTTTGGGCCTGGTACATGAGACCATTATTGGTAATTCTTGGCTTTAGAGGAAACAGTGGAGCTCATCCTCCCAGATCTGCTTCTTGGAAGCCTTCATGGTGGGGCAGGTCCCCACCATGCATGGTAGATTAGGACTGAAGTTCACAGCTCTTGACTCTTTAAGAGTTTCTTAAAACTATAGTCTACCCCTCTTCATCCTGCCTGATGCTCATTTCCATTGTGCCAAAGGACTTCTCAAGGTCTGATACCTCTTCCTCCACCTTCTACCCGCTCTTAAGTCCATAGCAGAAGTTGTTACCCCAGAGGGGAAGAGCATTAGCATCTTGGTGTTCATCAGATCTGGTTTTCTGACAAGATGTCTGCCAGAGGGGAATTCTAAGAAAGATGGTGAGAGAGAGGGCACAAGAAAGGTAAGTTTTAATGGTAGAGAACTTGGAAACCTTGCCCTGGGAGGGCAGACCTAAGCATGGTGCCAGAGAGAAAGGAAAGGAAAGGGAGAAAGACAGGGAGAGGGAAAGAAAGGGCTTCTGAAAATCATCTTTATGCTGTGTCTGTGCCAACCTCAATGACTCAGTTGTCTTCCCTCCACATCTGGGACCATTAACTTAGTTCTCCCTTCCCCGATGTGAAGAGTCACCAGTGATCAGTGTCAGCCTGGAGGTGTTCCACTGGGAACACTACCTTTTAAGGGTGTTTGTTTCCTGAGAGGGTGGGACTTGGGGGAGCTGGTCAGCAAGCCGGTGGTTCTGCCTGGGCACAGAGGCTCTTTATCTGCAGGAACCTGCAGACTCCAGAGCCCTTTCCATAGTCATGCCCAGCAGCACCAGACCACTCACCCCTTTTAAAGAAAAACTATTTCTTCTGGGCTTTGCTTGTGCCTGAGCTCCCTCTCCAACCAAGATCAATGTGGATAATGTTCTAGGTAGGATGTGTTTGACAGCACAGGCTGGGTCCCCGAGGACTAAGGGGAATGCATTGAGTAAACTTAGGCATGTCTCTCTGGTGCTGGAGCTTTAGTTTCCTCATCTGTGGACTGGACGAGGGACTTGCTGGCCCTTACTGTGGGATGAGGGTCTCAGCCCAGCAGGTGAGATTGAAGAGAATTGAGTAGCTTTGACAAAGAAGGATTGGTGCTTCCTTGGTGAAATTTAAAAATATTCTTCTTATGAAGCTGAGTCCTGGAGAAGTTCTAGCACAAAGCTAGTGAATCTGAAGATCTCGTGGAGTAAGAGGAACTTCTGAGATTCCAGGTCTCTTTTGTTCCAGGAGCTCTGTTTTTAGGGTGACTGATTGTCTTGATTTGGCAGGGACAAGGTGGGTTCCAGGGATGTGGGATTTTGAGTACTACAGGGACAATCTTGGGAAAATCAGGGAAAGCTAGTCATCCTAACTATTCCCCAAACTCTCTGTCCTGAGACTGAGGGCAAGATCCCCTGTCCCTTGGTCTTGGGATGAATCGAAACCCAGATGTCCTTGGTCCTGACCCATTAGAGTTCAGCACCAGGCCAGGGCATCTTGCTTCCTTATTTATGGGCTTGGTGTCATTCTCTCATCTGTGCCTCAGCAGCCCTATCCCCCTCAGTCAGCTGTACAGACTGTCCTTGACTTCAACTGTTTGGCAGGTGGTTTGACTAACTACTCACATCTGTACAGTAAAAGCACATTGCACTCTTAATTAAGGACCATGTTGTGTGCCAAGAATTTTGTGGATCTCAACTCATTATTTCTCACAGTATCCCATGAGGTAGGTATTGCTATTATCTGTATTAGTCAAAGTTCTTCAGGAGCTGATGTCTATGGAAACTGAGGCACAGAGAGGAAAATAACTTGCTGAAGGGCACACAGCAGTAAAAAGAGGGATCAAAATTTGAACCCCAGCAATCTTTTCTTCATAGCCTATGCCTCTACATACTCAAGTAAATGGTCTTATTATCAGACCTATTATCTTGCTGAGTTCTTGGAAAGAATAAAAAGAAGTTACGTACACAGTACATGGCAAAGTGTAGATGCTTGATACTTGTTCATTCATTTCTTCCTTCTCTCTTCTTTTATTAAAATTGAGGCATATGGCCACAGAGTCCTGATTATGGTTATTATTAGACTCAGATTCCACAGCAGCATTGAGGAAAGGAATTTCGTGAAGGGAGCATGCACTGTAATGTGTGTGTGATGGGAAATGGCTGGTGCTGCAGGTGGGAGGGGGAGCTGGGCTGGCCACCTGCATTCCTCTGTTTTGTCTCCAGATAAGTCTGGGGCCAAATTCTAAACAGACCCAGGAGCCTGAAGAGAGAACAGGGCTGAGAACTGGCATGTAAAACCCAGATTCCTAGAGTCAGCAGGGAACTTGAGGCAGGTGGCTTCAGGGACCTTTGCCCTGGACTGTGGCCTTGGCATGCACTCAGTCCTGTCTCCACCACCAGCTACCAAGAACCATTACAAGGACATGGAAACAGTCAGATGGTGATACCTGAGGCCACCTCACCTGCCCCCTGCCCCAGTTATGATTCCATCTGACCTCAGACTCAGGACAAAGTGACTGAGCTATCAGGCTATGGTATGTGCAACAGTGTCCCTGCTCTTGGCTGCACATGGCTTGAGCTGCCCTCTGATGGCTTTTGGGTACGGGGGAGCAGCCAAGTGTAATGAAGTGAAATCTGGAGCCAGCAGGCCTGGACTCAAATTCTGACTGACTCTACCAACTGTAAGGCACTGGTCAAGCCATGTCATTTCTCTAAGCCCCAGTTTGTACATGTATAAAATAGAGATAATAATACTGACTGCTGAGCTTGTGGGGGTTCAACTGAAGGTGCTTAGCTTGGAATAGGAGCTCCTTTCTTCTTTTTTCTCCTTGAAATCCCTCCTTGTGCTGAGTGTGGTGGCTCATGCTGTAATTCCAGCAGCTTGGGAGACTGAGGCAGGAGGATCACAAGTTCAAAGTCGGCCTCAACAACTTAGCAAGACCCTGTCTCAAAATTAAAAAAATTTTAAAAAATGGTCTGGGGATATGGCTTAGTGGGTAAGTGCTTCTGGGTTCAATCCTTGGTACCAAAAAGTCTCTCCTTGTCTGATTAACACCATGGTCTGAGGCTGCCATCTCTGACTTTTTACTCTGTTTTCCTTGAGTTCGGAAGATTCAAGAAGGACCCATGGGGCCAGCCCCATGCTTGGAATCAGGACTGAGATGCCTGACCAAAGCCAGGCCAGGTTCTCCTTCCAGCAACCTTGGGAGGAGAGGCCAGACTGAGCTGAGACCCAGGTTGCTGCCAGAGCCTCTGCAGGGAAAGCACCCAGAACCACTGAGGTGAATTCTTGTAAATTTCAGTTACATCTCTTGGGAACGAGTCCTGGCTCGCTTTGATTGATTTTTTTGGCTTCCAAGTTATAGTACAAGGATTTCTAAATTTCAAAGCCCTCTAGCAAATATGCAAATGGTTTTAATTTGAGGTGTAACAGACAGGTGCAATTAGCACTCTGAAGCCAGCACTTACTTGGTAGGTCCTGCCATATAGCTGATAGCTCAAAAGCAATGTTCTTTTTTCCTACAGACATTGTATTGGCCATTTCCATCTGGTGGCCCCTTTAGGCTGTTGAAGAGGCATTAAATCTAAGAAGAAGAAACTTTATTTTTCTGCTTTGACTCTGACTAATTGTTTCCCATACTTGTGTTTAGCAGAAATGAGTTGAGGATGGAGTGAGAGCTGGGTCAGTCTTGAACCAGGGAGGAAGATGGTGCAGACTGTGGGCCTCCTCCAGGGCTTATTTTGGTTTCTTCCTTGCCTGTGTCTCCTTTCTTTTTTAGCTGCTCATGGGCTTTTGGTGGATCCCTCTCTTCCAACATGGGAATGGACCCTGATCAAGTAACTGGGATTAAGTAATGGTGAAAAGCATGTTTTCAAGTTGGACAAATGAGGATTGGAATCCTGACTTTTTTCACTTCCTATCCTTGTGCTTATGGGGACTTCATTTAACTATGCTAAGCCTTGGTTCCTGGATATAAAAACAGTACCTGCTTCATGTTGCCAGGATGAAAAGCATAATTATGAAAATCACACAGTACAGAACATCACACTTCAAACTCTCCTGCAGAGGGTTTAATAGTGGTACAGATAGACTTAGGCTCTCTAACCCACCAACAACTGATGGGTCACATTATGGGTGGTCTGTTGGGAGACAAAAGAAAGACTGACCTTGGTTCTTGGCTCTAAGAGTGCTCCGAGAGAGACAAGACTTGGATGTGAATAGAAAGTGTTATTAAATGGATCTGAGCTAAAGTGTTTAATAAAAGGCTAAGTTGAACGAGGCAGGTGATCAGAATAATTGAAATGCAGGGAAGAGAGGACACTATGAGAGGTGAGGTGGTCCTTCCATTAGCTGAGCATTGGCTATGTGCCAGTCTTCCAGGACTGGCCTCTCAATCCTTACCATAACCCTGGGAGGTGGATATTTTTATCCCCATTTTATTCACAAAAGGGCATGAAGGCCCAGAAGAATGAAATGTATCATCCAAGGTCATACAGCTAGACATGGCTAGAAGATGCTCTTGAGCCTGTGTGATGGAGGGGAGGCCTGAGGTGACCTTGAAAGGAAAGTAGAGCCAGTGGTGAGAGGGGAGCTCTGTTCTGTGGTTTGCAGCTATATGGCACTGGGGAGCTGTGCTTCCCAAGAGGTCTTTAGGAGTTCTACTCAGAGCAAGAGAAAGCCCCCAGGGAGAGACTGCTGGGTTTGTCACGCCTGGTAGGCTGTGGACATCAGTGCCAGCCGGTCCTGGCAGGTGAGGACCACATAGAGCTCTGTGTAGCCACAGCCCAGCAATGAAACCCGATAAGTGCCCTGGCCCCACAAGGTGCCAGGCATTTGCCTTCTTATCTGGCTGGGCACATTCCATGGCCAAGTGGCCACCTGGGTTACCTGTCAGGGTAGATCTGCGTGGGGCTGTGTGTGCATTTGCATTGCTGCCTATCCGGCGAGTTTTGCATTATTGACTGTCTGGCCTCGGTACAAGGGGGCTGGCAAGGTGCTGTGCTATCCAGGACTGGTTCTGGTGGAAGAAGCCCTGAGTTTGAATCCTGACTCACCTTTCCTAGATGTATTACCTTGGGCAGGTTATTTCAGCTCTCTAGGCCTCATTTTCCT
>JAJEJO010051262.1:21827-87548 GCA_020662805.1 Glaucomys volans
CATGTGTATGAGGGTTTTTGTATGGTCCCCTTTTCCTCAGCCAAGCTTCTAGGCAGTCATGGGATGTGCTTCTACCTCACTACCCCATCCCATTAATGAGGCCCCACCTGGTTGCAGCTTGGGTTTTGCCCCTCTTATGCAAGCTGGATTCCACAGACATCACTGGTGGCCTCTTCCCTCAGTCTCTCTCCTTCCTTCCTCTCCTCTGCAGCCCCCATCATGGAGATGTCTGAGTGTTCCCCCCTTTTAGTACACTCTGTCCTGGCCCTCCCACATCACAGCTCAGCTTGGTTTCCTCAGCCCTTCTGACTGCTACTTCCCCCAGGGCTCTGGTTTTGTAGAAGGGGTTCCAGGACCTTTCCTCACTCTTTAGGCTCAATGGGATGGCCTCACCCAGACAACTTCTAGGACCAGAAGCATAAGAGTGGCCCAAATGTGCCTCTGGAGACTCAGGCCTGTTAGGAATCTGGACCAGGCCCTACAGTGAGAAGAGCGGAAAGTGAGCCCCTTCTCTCCTCAGTCCTGGCCTACTTCCTACCAATCTTCCTCCAGTAATTGCTCCAAACATGGCTTCCCAGGGCCAAAGCATGGTCCAAGGCCAAACCCGGCCACTCAGTAAGAAGGTCCTACCCACCTTTCTGCAGTACCCAAACCGTTCCAAAGACTCCACAAACTCCCTTATTCACCTAAGAGATATCATCATGGACCTCCTGACCCCTTGTGACTTCCACGGGCTCTTTTCTGGTCTCCCTGACTTTGCTCCTTCCCTCTAGAGTACCCTAAAACACAGTTTGCATCGGCAGGATCAGCATAACAATGTGTCAGTCAGAAGGACTGCAGCTAGATCCTCACTTATTCATTTATTTCTCACAACCACCATGTAAGGGAAGTACTATTCCTATCTCCAAGTCAAAGCTGAAAACACTGAGATGGAGAGAGTTTAAGTAACTCAATGAGGGTTATTCAGTTAATTATACAGTTACCATGATCCAGGAACTAGGATTTGCATACAGAGAGTCTGCTCTGACTCCAGGGCACCTGCTTTGCTCACTGCTATTTCACCTCTTTTAACAGAATTTCTTGAAAGACAGTCCCCACCATTCCACCTGGCCTCTAATGACCCTCAGGTATAGCTCATTTTCACATTTTCAGTCCTATCATCCAGTGTGCCCAGCTGGTGCCCTCCCACCTCTCCATCCTGACCACATACCTCACCTGCCACTGCCATGCCTTAACCCATGCCACCTGTCAACTCAACCCCACTTCTGTATGTCAAGATGCCCCCATCCTTCAAGTCATCTCAGATGCTTCTTCCTCCATATGGAGAAGGCCATGCTGCAAAGAAGCCATGGTGGAGATAGGCTTGCAACTGGGAGACAGCACACCTGGTTCCTGCCCTTCTGGAAAGTGATTGGGGCTGGGGATCCCTGACGCTGGGATCAATTTTCCTATCTGCGAGATGGAGGAGGTAGGACCAGCTCATCTGTAAGAACCCTTCTTGCTCATGCATCTTCATGAGGCCCTAAAATGGAGGTGAAGTTGCCCGTTTTTGCATCCCTTTAACATTCACAGAATGAAGAGAATGTCAGGCCTGGGAAGGACTTCAGAGAACAATAATCCCACCCACTCACTTTCCCCCCAGGAATGCCGTCTTCCAGGGAGGAACTGAGAACCATCCTGAGAGTGGTAGGAGGAGGCCCTGCTCTCTGCCTAGTGGAGAGCCCATCTTAGCAGGTCCCCAACCCCCACAGAGAAAAGGGTAGGAGGAGCCTGGAAGGGCAAAAGCTAAGAGCCTGGCTCTGGGCCGGGCTTGGCCTGCTTAGCTCAGAGGCCTCAGTAGTTTTCCATAACCAGCAGGCCAGCAGCCTGGGACATGTGCTACCCTCTCCCCCGGCCCTCCACATTCCTCTGCACATTCAGGCAGCAAAGCAGCATTCAGGGCTCTGTTGGGGGCCGGAGAAGAAAGGGGATAGGGGCAGAGACCCAGATACACACAAAGACTCCAGATAAGGGTACCGATAAGCAACAAACACAGACCCAGAGAGATAACACAGATCCCGATAAGATGAAGGTTCCAGGCACAAATGATACAGATCCAGTACACCCACCCCCTCCAGAGATATCACAGACCCATCCTCAAAGGCACGTGCAAACAAGACCATCACAGAGATAGTTGTCCCACGCAGAGACACACAGGCACATTCCCATCCCAGGTTCCATGTACCCCCAGTAGACCACCCGAGGGGCCCCTGCCATCCTCCCTCCTGCCCCTGAATTCCTGTGCTCACTTTCTACTTCAAACATTGGTCAAGTCTTGAGCTGGCCCTGTCCTGGGAGGCAAGAGCTAGATAAGACCCAGGAGTCAGCCAGGCTTCTGCTCTGCTGAGGAGATGTCATTTTTTTAATTGTGAAGAATTCACCGGACAATCCTCACTCTTCCCAGGAGACCAGATTCTGGCACACCCCACCCTTCACAGCCTTTCTCTAGGCCCTGGTATTCCAACTCTGTCCCCAGTTGTATGGGCAGAGCAGAGAGGCATTTGCAAAGTCATTTCTTTGACCCCTCCAATCCCCTCTCCACCCCACCTGGGCCCTCTACCCTCACGCCACCACTCCTTCAGCTCTACAACTGTCCTCTAAGAGACTGACCAGACATATTTACTGGATCCACCACACTGAAAATAAACAAAGGTGAGACCTTGAACAGAGGGAACCTGTGGCTTAAGCAGTGAGCACCTGGGGGTAGGTAGGTCTAGCCAGGTGACTGCATGCACACGGCTCCAACATTTGGAGTGAGCCTACTGGGCTCCAGTCCCAGCTTCCCTTCTCTCCTTGCACACGTGGCTTCAACTCTTGGAGCCTCAGTTCTCTCCTTTACAAATTGGGAATAACAATGCCACCTACTCTCAACATTACAAGTATAAAAAGTTCTTCGCGAAGCCTAATTTAGAAACCAAGCAATGGGCTGTTGCGACTTCAGGCTGGCGAGTTGGTCTTTACTGGTCTCTGTTTCCCCAGGGATGGTGAAACACCCTGTACGGAGCAGATGGCGTGGCGGGGGCTCCTGCCCATGGGCTCCCCTCCTCCACGCTCACCTCGCCCCCAGCCCCACCACCGGTTCCCACGCTGCCAGCCCCAGACAGCGGGGCTGTCAGCCGGAAGGGATTTGCAGCCCGAGGGGGATCAGCTGGGTCGCCACAGAGGCCGCCTTGTCCCGGTGGGGCCCCGCGGTCACGTTGCTGGGCGGGCGGTGGCGGTGCCAGCGCCCACTCCACCCAGCCCGCCCCGGCAGCTTGTAGGGCGGGCACCGGATTTCCTGGCCCCGCGCCCAGTGACCCGCGGGCTGTTTGGGGGCGCAGGCGTGGGGACTTCAGGGCCTGCGAGGGCGAGCAGTTTTGCCCCAGCTCCTCCTCGGTGCTTCCCCTGCCCGCTGCCATCCCAGCACCCCTAGGCTGTACTGTCCCCTCACCCCCAAAGGGTGCAGTCCTGGCCCCCTTCCTTCATCCTGGGCATCCTGATGGATGACAGCAGATTTCTCCATAAAAAGCCTTGGACCTTGGGAAACCTCTGAGCATGAGCTCCTGTGAGGATAGGTGGGAGTGAGGCAGGCCCAGGGTGTCCATTCCGGTGTTAATCGCTGCTGGGTGTTCTGGGTCAGGTGGCAGCAGTCCAATTAGGGTATTCTGGGTCTGGTTTGGAAACCAATGCAGGTGTATCTGGCCCAGGTGTTGGGATCTTCTCTCAGTACTCAGGTTTGGGGACTTGGGTACTCCCATCTGGATGTTGGGATCCTCACTGAGTTTCTGGATCCAGTTATAGGGATCCACTACTAGATTTGCAATGGAAGCCCATCTAAATGTATCTGGCCCGGGTATTACCATCTTTTCTCCATGCTCAGAGTCGAGGAGCAGTGTGCTTCTCTGGGCCAAATTGTTGGGGCTTTCTGTAGGATGGGTATTGGAGCCAGCCAGTGTACATGGTCCAGTACTGGGATCTTCTCTAGGTGTCCTGAGTTTGGAATCTGTGCTGGTAGATCAGGTTCAGGTGTGAGCAGCCACTCTGCAATGGTTTGGGATC
Organism: Glaucomys volans; assembly: GCA_020662805.1. Taxonomy (NCBI): domain Eukaryota; kingdom Metazoa; phylum Chordata; class Mammalia; order Rodentia; family Sciuridae; genus Glaucomys; species Glaucomys volans. Next base: position 25,905 of record JAJEJO010051262.1, read on the forward strand.
CCTGCACAGGGATATAGTGTCCCCGCCCAGGTCCTACCATTGACCTGAAGACGGACATCACTGCTAAGCCCCTGTCCTAGCTCACCAAGACCCACCTGGGACCAGTAAAAGGAGGGCCCATGGCAGTTCACTTGACACCCCTCTTCATACCAGGAATTGGGGCAGACCATAACTGGGAATCAGTCATGACTTCACTTTGAGCAGTGACACATTCCTTCCCTTTTCTAGCCTCAGTTTCCCCACCAATAAAATGGAAGGTTTGGATTTTATATTCACCAAGGCTCCTATACCTCTCTCTTCCTGGTACACACACTACTCCTTCCAACCTTCCCACTTTTGCCCACACTGATCTTCCTGGCTTAAATGCCCTTGTCTCTCCTCTCCCTTCCCAATCTCTTCCAGTCCTTGCTCAAACTCCCCACCCTTCTCCAGGCCAGGGCTTGAGCTGTTCCTGCCCTGAGAGCACATGCAGCCACAGATTCAGCCTGACTTTCCTGGTTTTATCCATCTGGCTGGGAGCTCTCGGAGGTCAGGGCCCTGTCTTCTCCTGGCTCCCACTCAGAGGCCTCGTTCTGGATTGGCACGGGGTCCCAAGCTTGGCTCAGCCACCACTCCATGCTGGCAGGTGACCCTTTAAGAAGAAGAACCTCTTTAGCCTCTAATACCCTGGATGGTGGGGTGGGCACTAATCGGATTTGGAAGCCTGTCTCCTGGCCACACCAATCCTCCTTTCCAGGCTGCTGCACCCATGTGACATCAAGTCTGGGGCAGCAGGGAGTCCTCAAGACCACGTGGGCGGGTAGCTGGAAGACCATCTGCCCAATTTTCCCTCTCCTAGTATCCAGCACAGACAGCAATCAGAAGTCCCGCATGGCAGGAATGATCTAGAGCTGTTACTCTGTTCCGTTGACCACCTCTCACAAACAAGTGAGCTTGAGTGCCCACATACACATGGATACACGTGTGCACACACACACATATGCACCTCTCACAGAGAGGGAACTGATCCAGGTTCTGGGATGGGCACTTTACAAACCCTCAAAGCAGCCATGTAGAAATCATTAGCCACCTCTGACAAAAAAGGAAACTAAGGCTCAAAGAGAGGAAGGAGCTGATGTAAGACCTTGCCACTGGTAAGTGTGGAATCAGAATTCAAAGTCATGCCCTGTTGCTCACACACAGGCACATGCACGGGGGCACGCATGGCTTTCACACACTTGTGCTCTATTCCTGAACCAGTCATTGAATATCCAAGTTAGAACAGAACCTAAGAGATGACTTCATCCTGTTCATTCCATTTTACAGAAAGAGAGAAGGGAAGGGATTTATTTACGTTCTCAACAGTTGCAGAGTGGTAGAACCAAAGCTAGCGTTCATATATTCATGTGAATTCATGTCTCTGTTGCCCCATGGTCACAAGTATATTCACCCACATTCCACAGTTCACCCATAGACTTACACAAAACCTGCAAGCACACCCATACTCGTGCACCTATGGGCAGTCATTCACACTTCACACATCCCTGCTTGCTTTTGTGTGCTGCACACACGCCACTGCACACATACTATGGGCACATGTATTCATACATAATGCCCATTTATGTACTCTCATTCACACATAGTTCTTTACTCATGTACCTACTCTCACACACATTCACAGCACACCCATGCTCCCTTAAGGTCACACTCTCACGTACCCCTCTCCTGAAGCAGAAGAGATAAGCTGATCTTAATCAGGGACCCTGCACAGCTAAGGCCAGACCCAGAGCAGAAGGCTACACACTGAGCCTTTAAGAGGGGGTGGCTAGGACTGGCATGGCATTGCGTGGGTACACCCCAGTATTGCCAGCAGTTCCCCACAGGCCCAGGCAACTTGCCTCACATTGTCTTGGCCAAGCCCAGCAGGTAGCCCCAGAAAGTGCCAAGTCATGGGCCATAGGTGGCCAGGCCAGGATGGCAGCAGGGCTGGCCCCAGCTTGTTCACTATTTGTCTTCTGCCTGAAGCCCTGATGGGGACTCTCCTCCCTCAGTGGGCCAGACCCTGAGTCATAAGACTTCTTCCTACACCCATTGAAGATGAAGGTCAAAGTGCCAGAATTTGGGGGCCAGGCACCCAGAGCTGCCAACAGGATTTACCAAAGTTGGTGAGCCAGCTAACTGGGACTTCTGAAAGGCACTGTGAGATGGGTCAGCAGTTTTTCTCAGTGACTCAAATACTATGTATATATCAAATATAAATTAATCTCAAAACCTAGCCCTGAATGGTGACAGCTGTCAGACTTTCAACAGATGAACAAGAGGGCAGAGAGCAGCCACTCTGGACCAGAGGTGGGGCAGCTCGATCTTGGTTTTGAGTAGTGAGTAGCTTTCTAGGCATAAGGAAAATTGTTCCAGGGAATAGCTGTGTGGCCTGAAATGGAAGGACACCAATGGATCTTGCCATCCAACCAACACTATCAGGTACATACTTTGCTAGATTATGACACATAAAATACCCAAGCCTGTCTCTCAAGGGACTCAGGTTCAAGAGTCTCAAATTCAGGTGCTTTAGGTGCCAGGCAGGTGTAGATGAGCAAAGAGGGAGGGTGCTAGCCAATAGAGTTCTATGTCTAATGGGAGATTTCCTGCCCCGTCTAAAGTTTTTGTGTTCAAGAATATTTGTCAGTCCTGTGACAACCAAGAAATCTTCACCTGGGACTGGGTTCAGATTGTAGACCCTGATTTTGCAAGCCAGGTTCTGGACTCCAGAACAAGACTCTAGAATCTGGAAGAAGCCAGATTGCATATGGCCCTAAAGAGTTTGGGCCTGACCCCAGCAGTGTACCTAAGACCCAGGGAAAGTCCCTGCCATGACTGGACATTGGTCACGGAGGCCTCCCAGGAGAAAGCTCTCATACTGTGGTCATTGGACATGATGGGACTTTTCCTGGCCCCAACACAACTGTTTCTGCCAAGAGCCACTGTGTCCTCACACAGTTCCTCATCTTCACTCCCTTCTCCCATTCCTTCCCATCCCCCAGATTCTCTTTTTTCTACCCACATGTTGGATAGAAAAACTGACTAGATTGCCCCCACACACACACACTTACACATTTCCCTCTCTGATCTAAGGCTCCCGCAAGAGGACATTTCATACACGTACACACATACACACACGCTTCTGTCTGGGGGAGATAAAGAAAGGCTCTATCAGCCTCTCTTCCTTGCGAGGCCCTTCCAGGTTTGGACACTAGGGAAGCGGCCTCCATTCAGCAGAGATGGATGACTTGGTAGAGACAGAGTGACCAGGTCACAGAAGTGGAGGCCACAAAATATACAACCTTGCAATTTGCTCATGTTTATGCAATTCGATACTGACCTAAAGTGTGGACTTGGACTTAGGAACTTTGGATTCTAATCCTGGTCCAGCCTCCATTTTGCTGGATGACCTTAAGGAACTCCCCATCTCTTCTCTAAGGGGAGAAACAGTTTCATTTTCTCCTCTAAGGGGAGGGAGTTAGACTAGTTGGTTCTCTGTGTGTTCCGTCTTGTGGAAGTGTCGGAAAATCCTTAAATATCAACTCCTGGTTCCCCTGAAGTTCCTTCGAATTTCTGGGGACTAGATTGGTTGTAGGTAGGGTGCAGCCCCCCTGGGTTCAGGTGAAGTTCTTCCTTTGTGTAGGGCAGGAGTGAATCACAACCAGGCACCCAGCACAGCCAACCTTCTCCCCTCCCCAGCACATATACAGCCCCCAGATGCTGGCCTCTGGAGCCTGGGAGCTGCCCTGGGCACAAACTGGCACCCCTTCCCACCCCAGACAGCCACAGCCTCCTTCTTGGATCCTCATTAAATTATTCTGCCCCACTGGTCTTGGGCTCAGGCTGCCTTTGATGTATGCCCATCTAGCTTCTGAGGCCAAAACCAGGCCCTTCACACCAGGCCAGGCTGATGGACTCTGACAGCTTCCTGGGGCCCTGTAGTGGCAGGAATACCAAGGCTCACAAAGGCACAGGGACACATGCTCAAGGCTGTGCACAGCCAAAGACTCTCACACACATACACATGTGCACACACACACACTCACCCAGTCTCACAATATACATGGGTGGTATGCTGTAGTGCACCCTGGCACACTCATATGCACTCAAGCATACCCCTGCACACACTCATACAGCACTGGCAGCACGCACACTCCCATGCACCCTCAGGCTCTCACGCGCTCACTCCCTGGCAGCCCATCCCTTACATGGAACCTCCCGTTCCCTTTTTCCCTGGTTTTCCACTCCAGGGACTTTTAAGGTCTTCTGAGATCTGACCCCTGACCTCCTCACCTTCCTCGTCTTTTGGCAGTCATAGCTTTGTGATTATGAACCCAGATAGACTGATTCGGGTCTAGGCCCCCTCATTTATAAGATGTATGGCTCTGAGCAGGTTCCTAACCTCTCTGGGACTCTGTGGATGGGAATGATGGGACTCCCCAAGGGTTGTTGTGTGGCTTAAAAGAGGTTCTGTACTGAGGCGCATAGAACAGCTCCTGGCACCAGATAAGATCTCAACAAATGCTAGCTGTGGTCTGTTGCCCCTTCCCTTTCATGCCCTTCACTTCAGCCATAGCAAAACAATTACTTCCTAAACACACTGATCTGCTACATGCCTCTGACCTTTTGCATATGGCATGCCTTCTATTTGGAACATCACTTCCACATTTCTTCCTCTGCTCTCCACCTGATGAGTTCCTATTCATCTTTTTAAAACCCTGCTCAGGCGGTTTTACCCAGAGGAAACCTTGTCTTGCCCACTACCAGCAGAACCGGTCACTGCCTCTTCGTGTCCCATCCCATCCTGAATTGCCTATTTCCATAGACTGTGAGCTCATCCAGGACATGAGCTTTGTAAAATCCATCTTTTGAATTCTGTACCCAACTCTGGACACAGATCACAGTGAGCATCAGTGGTCTATGAAATAATAAAATTGTGCTGATCCTGATGGGGTACAAAGTGCTAGTAAAAACAATAATACTATAGCAGTAATGCCAAGAGACTATTGAATGGGAACTTTGGGCAGGCTCAGAATTAGTCTCTGTGTAATGCTCTCAGTAATTCCATCGGGCTGTGGTGGAGATGGGTCCATCCCTTGGGGAAACAACTGTGTGAATCATGCTAGATGCTCCCAATAAAACACGGTGCGGCAGCAGTCAGGAGCAGATTGATCCACACACAGCAACAGGGATGATCTGAAAACCACGATGTTGAGTAAGGAAAGTATGGACTAGAAAGGCTTCCAGCATAATCCCATTTTTATTAATTAACCCCAAAGGCATATTTTATAAAGACAAACACATTCTAAGAACACGTTTCATCATTACCTTACGTACATGTGTGATCAACAAGAGTGATGAGTATACATCATGTGCAATCACAGAAATGAAAATTTGTACCCCTTATGTGTACAGTGCATCAAAATGAAGTCTGTAAAAATAAAAAAAAATTAATAAAAAAATTAAATAAGCAAAATGAAAAAAAAAACATGTTTAAAAACTTATCAGAGTGGATTCCAAGAGTGAGCAGATGGGAATAAGAAATAAAGAAGAAGAGGAAACAGACTTTAGCAAAGAGGGACATGAGTGTCTCAGCTCTGCAGCTGAAATCCAGACAATCAAAAACAAACCTCATCAAATTTATGGAAGGGTTTCATTCTGATCTCTTTTACAGTTGAGGACATCAACTAGTTACACGATCTCTCATTTAGATGTTGGTTTTATGGCATCTAAACAGCATCATTGCACATGGCTGTCCTTAATGCAAAGACAAGTTGAATTTTCATTTGATGTGACCCCAGCCTCTCTGTAGTACATGCACACAGTCATTCAGTGAAGCCTGATTGAATCCTGAACTCTATGCTCTCTGAGGTTGGGAATTTAGGAGCTTCACCCAGGAAGAACCCATGATTTTTGCATCCTTAGAGGAATAAATGAATGAGTGAACAAAGAAAGGAAGAAAGGGAATGAAAGAAGAGGGAGCTAGGGACCTAGGAACAAAGGAATGGAACAAAAAAGCACTCCCCAGAACACGCCCTTTTTTGTTCTATACCTGTTCAGTTCAGGTTGGGACAGAAGGGAGGGAGTGAGGGGCTGGAACCAGGACTGCTACTGTCAAATCCTCCTACTCATGAGGAGTTGCCTCTATTATCAAGGGGCAGCAAGGGCTGTCACAAGATCCTGGATTCCCAAGATAGCAGCACGCTGTGGACCCAAACTTCTGTATGGCACGTGAGCCTCCTGCTCCGGGAAGGACACAGGGCTGGCCCTCATGCTGAAAACAGGGGTAGTAGCAGCTAATATGTTACTTGATACAGGGAGCTTTTACCCATTTTGTCTCTTTTAACTCTCACATCAAATGTGCACATGAAGAATTATCCACACTTTATTGGTGAGAAAACTGAGGCTCAGAGAGCCTAAGAGTTGTACTTCTTCAACTCTCAGTAATCACCAGATCACAACACTTTTCAAATGTCTGCTCCATGCCAGACCCTCTTCAAGTGCTTTGTATGCCTTAACTCATCCAGCCACGCAGCTACCTATGAGCAGCACAGTCACTGTCCCCCTGTCACAAATGAAGGCCCAAGGTCAGAGTTACACAGCGAACATGTGGGAGACCTGGAAACTGTGGTTCAACAGTCTCACTCGAGTTTACTCTCTCCACCCCAGGAATATGCTGCCTTTTACAAAGCAGAGCCTGGATGTGAATGCAGGGTAAGCCATCCATGTGGAATGGGTTTGGTGGGTAGGGCATCTCCAATTCCCTGATTCTTGGAGATCCTGGCTCCCTGCCAGTCAAATGGGGACCCCACTGAGAAGGAGTTCAAGGATACACAGGACACACAGCGTCAGTCACTGGCCCTACTGGGGTCCCAGGGTCTGCCTACAGCTTTCCCAAGGACCCCTAAGCCTGGGGACATAGAAGAGCCCTCCTCCCTCCCCCTTTCCCAGCCAGAGCTGTGTGAGCTAATCCAGGGGAGAAGACACATTAGTCCAAGAGAATTGGTCCCAGCCTGCTCTGCTGAGTCAGCGGGAAGTCCAGCCCTTGCTCTGCCAGCTACGTGAGCCCCTGCACGCCACCATCCCTGCCGACCCAGCGCGGCCCCCACCAGCAACATGCCCTCACGTGCCTCTTTGCTGCCGACCTGCCCCCAACAGCACTCTCCAACCCCGCCATCCAGAGCCTCCCTGTCTGTCTGCTTTCCCAGGCACTGGTTTGTTTCTCAACACTATCCTACTGACCCCTAGAAAACAGACATCTCCTTCTGTGCAGAAAACTAATCCTGGCCAGAATCACAACAAATGGAACAGAGGGCTTGGAGGAATGTAGTGGCGCACTCTGAATTCCAGAGAGCAGAGCTTGCAGTCAACTCGTGGATTCTAGGAGTCTCTGCCACTAGCAGGGTCAGTGTAAACACCACCGTCCTGGGCCACCATCTCTGTCTTCACCACACCACCACCACCACCACTGACATCCTACCGCTACCCTCCCTATTACAGCTGCTCTGCTCTGACCAACAACCACTGTCACCACAACCACCAGCCCATTCGCAAGGCTACGAAAATTTCACTCTTGACACCAGCACCCACACGGCGACCACTTCTATCAGTGTCACTTAGTTGATTTTCTGTTGTGTGACAAAATACCTGAGATTGGGTAATTACGAAGAATAGAAGTTTCTTTGTTTCACAATTCTGGAGGCGGGGAAGTCCAAGAGTGTGGCACTGATATCTGCTTGGCATCTGGTGAGGAGGTTCCTGTTGCTTCATAACATGGCACAGGGTGTCACACGGCAAAGCAGACTAAGTGCACTAGTTCAGGCCTCTAATCCTCTCCTTAATAAGCCACAGTGACATAATGGGGCCCCACCCTCATAACCTCATCTAATCCTAATTACCTCCTAAAGGTCCCAGCTCCAAATACCATTAACATAGACTTTGAGGATTAAGAAGTCCAACACATGAACTTTTGAGGGACATATCCAAACCACAGCAATCACAGCTAAGACAGGCAGGTGTCATCAACACCATCAAAAACATCTTCACTGGCACTGATGCCAGTACTACCACCGTCACTTCCAAGACAAAGCCTCGTGAAGCCCATTTGGAACAATGCCTATTCCATTCTTATCCCAACCCCACCATCCTTGTCACCACCATCCAAGGTAATTGTCATTTATCACCCCAAATGACCACCATTTATAACACCAACACTACCACCGCCATTACCACTATCACCAACACCAATTTTTATGCCCACCACCATCACTATCACCATTACCACCACCATAATCAATACCACCATCAGCGTCACACTACCCCACCACTTTCATGGCTTCTATTCTTACCATTGCCATAATCAACACCACTACAACAACACTAATGCCACCATAGGTGCCATGTCTGTAACCAACACTAATGTCATCTTAACTCCAATCAACACGAGCATCACTATTACCACCACAAGTTTGTCACCAATATCTGCACTGCCACAAACACTCCATCACCCCCACAGTGTCTCTTCAGTAGGACGTGAGACTTTTGCTGTCCTCCTGTGCCTGTTGCCATGCCAGGCAGGATATGAAACAACAGCTGGAGAAAAGCAAAGTTCTTCTAACAAATTGTTCTGACTGTACAATGAGATGCCCACTCCCTTCCCATAAATGTCCTCTTCTGAACAGACATGACTAGCCATTCATGGAGGAACAGCCAGCATGCCTCAAAAACATGGGAGTGGTTATGGGGGTCACCCCTATGGCTGTCACATCACGAAGACCAGCTCCCACTACTCCCTTCCACCTCCCTCCAGACATTCTGGATCCCTGCAGATTTATTTGCCTCTATAATGTGTATCCTCTCCCTTTTACTCCCCAAACTTTCACCTCCTCTAGAGCGGAACTGGAAGTAGGAGTACTAGTCTGAGAGTCAGAGTCCTGGATCCTAGCCTTGGTCCACCATGAATGCTCTGTGTGGCCTTGGGAAACTCACTTTCTTTTCTCCACCTGTTTCCTCGTCTATAATGGAAAGGTAACCTCTGACTTTGGTGCTTAAAGATTTTTGAAGCTGAGACACACCCAGGACAGGTCTGAGACCTTTTTCCAGAAGGTCCTTTTGAATGGGAAAACAGAATGTTCTCTCTGGATGGCCCCCCATCCCGTCAGCCTTGACTCCCTGGTCGGCCTGTTCTGGGATCTCAGGGAGACCCCTGTGAGTCAAGAGATGCTGCTCCCTTTGGGTGGAGTCCCAAGGGTTAAGCCAGCCAGGGCTCTATGGGACCAAGCATGTCAGATGAAAGGTTGGTCAGAGAGAGAACGCCATGTGGCTGTTGTGGTTGGCAGGTCAGGGGCAGTGGGACCAGGCTAGGTCCCGAAGGAAACCCCCTCCTGGTCTCACCAGAACAAAGTGGTGTTTTGCAAAAATGCCATTGTTCTTGGGCAAGTCTTTCCCATCTCAACATAAACCAGGAAACAGTGCTTCCTTTCTTGGGCGAGACCCCAAGGTCCCTGCACCGGTGGGAGTGGGGGGAGAAGAACAGAGTTTTTCCTGACTTGGATGATTTGCCACAAAGTTCCAGCTGAAGAGCAGCAGCCCCTACCTGGCTGAATCCAAGACTCCCAATGCTGGCGTGTGTGGGTGTCTTTCCTATAGAAGGAGCAGAAACAAAGGGTCACCTAACCCAAGGAGGACTCTTATCCCTAAGCTAGGATGTGAAAGATGTCACTGCCCATTCATCTTCTTGCCCCTGTGCTGTTCGTGGTCCTCTGCCCCTCAAACATGGCAGTTTTGTTCTGCCTAGGGATGTGAACATGCTGGAACTTTCTTCAGTCCTTCACATATGGTCTCCTCCTTGTCATTTCAGTCTCTATTCTAACGTAGTTGAAATGCTTGTTCAGCATCTGAACTTCCTGACGTTCTGACAACCCCAGGAAAGCAAAGGCTAACAGCTGTGTCTATCTCTCTCTCGTTGCTGTATCTCCAACACCTGGCACGGGCACCAAAGGCTCCTGCATGTGTGTGCCCCTGCATGTGTGTGTCCCTGCATGTGTGTGCCCCTGCATGTGTGTGCCCCTGCATGTGTGTGCCCCTGCATGTGCTTCACCGACCTCACATCCCACAAAGAAAACAGGTCACAGTCTCTAAAGAAAGAAAGCCATTTCCTTTTCAAGCCCACAAAAGAACAGTCTCAGACCTGGAGAGCATCCATTTTCCTGAAGGGGGAAACTGAGGCTTACAGGTGCTGAGGAAGGGCTCATGCCTGGTCAGTAGAAGAGCTGAGATCAATGTAAGTCTCTTGGCGCCAGTGCCACCAGACAAGACCTATCACCGAGTTTCCAAGCTTAGGCACAGGCTTGCTCTAAATCCCTCACCTCTTCAGATAAAAGACCCAGCATAGTCACGCTCCTGCCTCTGACAGAATTCCAAAACTCTCCCAAGCCATTTCATCTCCCTGCTGGAGAGCTGACTCAGTGAAGATCCAAGGAAAGAAGCATCTCCCAAGGCTTGCAGGGCTGAGGTTAGCAGCTGCCTCCTCCTCCCCTGCACCTCAGCACTGTCCTACCTCCATCTGTCACTTCATTCCACCTCCGGGACAAAGAGAGCCATGAAATAACTCGGGGACATGCCCAGTGGACCAAGGAGCCAATGTCCAGCTTCCCTCCCTTTAAACTTTATTTTTTCTTTCTGGCAGTCACCATGTCTTGTTTTGTTTCTATAGCTTTAACTTAAACCAGGAAAGTTTGTTTGCTTAAATGGTGTGGATGTGAGAGAAGGGATAGTAATTCCTCCCCAGAGGGGTTGTTGGGAGGATTCAGTGAGATGCTGCCCCTGGCAGAAGTAGATGCTTCATTAATGCTGGGTCCCTTGGAAAGTGTCAAGTGCTGTGTGAATACAAGAGGCTCTTACTTTCTAGACAAGGAGTATTTACAGATTGTTCTACCTACAAATGTGTTCTTAGAGACTCTGTGGAAAGGAGTCGAAGTCCTATTTAAGAACTGGTGCCTTGTAGCTAGGGGTAGAGTACTTGCCTAAGTAGCATGCCAGGGCCCTGCATTTGATCCCCAGCACTGCAAAATTGAAAATGAATGGTTTTCTGAGGTTAGCTATAACTGCTAGGAGAGCTAGACCAGACATAGTTACTTTCTTTGTCTATTCTTTACAAAATAATTTATACTCCCAGGTAGGACTTTAAGCAAGCAAAAGAAGTGGAGATGAATGGGTAAACAAGTCCAGTTGACACAAACTCAGTTTCCCCAAAAGAGACAACTCCTTCATTTATCTCTTATCCTAGGCCAGGGTGAGGGTGGGGAGAGGCATGTAAAGGGGCGATTTGGTGCCTGCTGCCCCCCCACCCAGGACAAGATAAGGAGCAGATAAAATTCCAGCCAAAGAAATTCAGATAAGCAACAAGTTAAAGAGATTTAAACCAGGAGCACAGGCCTCTTCTAACTCCCAGCTCCAAAGCTTCTCAGAAAACACAAAACAATGGATACAAGGAATTCCTCACCCTGGAAAGGGAGATCAGATGGATTCCTCTGAGTAAATCCAACCAAAACAAGAGGGGGCCAATAACCCTTGCATTCCCCAAAGGATGCAACTTAACCTGGGCAGCTGCTACTGGAGTTATAATCACAAACTCAAGTGTCCAAATTCTTCCAAATAAGATTATAACTGATGGTGCATCCCTTCACCATGCTGCTGGGAGAATTTCAGCTGTTATTACTGGAAGCACACACTCTTTAATGCAAGACTCTGGAAGACTTGCATTCTGCCCAGAAAACAAGGCACTGACCCTTATGGTTTCTTGCTGTTCCAAGTGTGGACTAAGGACCAGAAGCATCAGAGTCCTCGAGAGCTTGTTAGAAATGCAGAATCTCAGGACCCCATCCAAGCCGTCAGAGCCACACTGTATTTTGTCAGGATTCCCAGCTGATTTATGTGAACACCCCCCCTCGAAACCCTAAGCACCTCAGGCTCAGCGGCTTTGGTGGATCAAGGAAGCCTGGGTGCCAACCATGCAAACACTACCCTCTGGGATTCTTCCAGTTCTTCCCAGGTCCAACTCCACTCATTCCTTTACCTTTGTGAAGCACAATCCCCTCAATAACCTCAAAGCTTTCAAACAACAAAAGCCCGAAAAGCCAGTTATCTACAGGGTACTTCTGATTCCCTGAGGCCAAGACAAAGGCACTGCTTTCTACTCTGCCTGGGATGAAGGACAGAAACCCTGGGCACAAAATGACATCTCAACCTATTACCCTGCCACACTTGTCATTCTTTAACTCTTGCTCTCAATTATATCTGGATTTAAGAGTGCAAAACAAAGGCTTATGCTGTAATTTTAATGGACTTGTTTTTATAGGAAAAAAAAAAAAGGTCCCAGAATCCTAGAAATGATTGCTTCTGAGACTCACAGGAATTTAATGAGCTCCTAGTTTAGGGATTAAAAATTTTTTCAACAGTAATGAAAAATGTTCCTTTGAGTTTGTTTTTGTTTTTTTAGCAGGGGGTGGGGAGTTCCTTCAAACTAAACCATATGGAGAATCCCATTGAGCAAAACAGGATTGCTTTGGTGGGGACACAGATTCTCAACTACCTGGTCACCTCTCAAAACCCACCCCCAGCAGCCCATGTGGTGGCTGTAACATCCCCACTCACCTACCCTCGCTCAGTGTAGCAGGGGATGAAGGACCAAAACCTCAAATGACCAACCAATACCCAAACCTCTTCAGGTCCTCCCTTCTCCCACCCCTGATCATACACTTGCAAAAGAGAGGCCTCACAAGGCAGCCAGCCAGACCATCATCAAGTGGCACCTAGGCTGGAATGTACTTCCAATTCTTCTCCTTGTCTTTTTTTTTTTTTTTTTTTTAATACTAGGTATTCGATCCCAAGGGGCACTCTACCACTGAGCTACATCCCCAGTGTATTTTTCTATTTGGGTGTTTTGTTTTGTTTTGTTTTGTTTTGGTGGTACCAGGGCAATTATCCACGGAGCCACACCCCCAGCCCTTTTTTTTTGTTTATTTTGAGATAGGTCTTCACTAAGTTGCTGAAGCTGGCCTCAAACTTGCCATCCTCCTGCCTCAGCCTTCTGAATTACTAATGTTACAGGCATGCATCATCGTGTCCAACCTCCCTATCACTTTCACCCCTAAGTCCCATTTCTATCCAGAGAACTGCAAAAAACAGGTCTATTTTATCTATCCCGTGATTTTCAGAGCATATAACTCCCTGGAATCTCTTTTCCAAGTGAGACAGAACTTAAATCAATGATAAATGCATATATGATGAATAAGTACGTGAAGACCCAATCATTGAATGAGTGGGGGTGGAGGTGGGGAAAGGAAGGAAGAAAAGAAGCCACTGAAAGGAAGACCCTTGTGTCATTCTCTTCTGGACATCTTAAAGCTTAAAAATTCTTCTCTTTAAATGTGACAGGAGTATGAAAACTGTAGCATTTGAAACTGAATGTGTTACTTAAGCTAGACCTGAACCCAGAGTTACCTAAGTTGTGGGCAATGACCTACGTGCATAGCAAAATCAACTTCATGGCTCTCAACCATCATTTTACTCAATGAAAGAATGGAATGGAATGGAATGGAGCACATCATAGTTCATCAACTGGCACAAAGGTTAGGGATTGTTTAGAAAACTTTTTCTAGTTATACTCATACATGTGTGCATATATGTATATATGCCCTATATGTACATATTGTTTATACTGTTTTTATGTAGAATGTATTTCTAACTGTGGGTCACAGTTCAAAAAAGTGAAATCAAATGCTCTAACCTTATGAATTAGGCATTAATATTATCCCAATTTCAAATTTAAAAAGGTATAGATATATTTATTTGTTCCAGGTCACCCAACTAGTGAATGATAGATCTGATCCTAGAGCAGGGAAAAGTCTGACTCCAGAGCTTGAGCCTTGAACCTGTCAACTCCATGGCTTTGATAGAAATGGCCACACCAGGCAGGCTGGTGGAGAGTAATGCCAGATCAAACCCAGGACCAGGGGACCTCCAACAGGATTGTCCCCTGGGTGCAGACACGCATCCCCCTCCTCTACACCCAGCTCTCTACAGGATGCACCCAGAACAGACACCAGTGAGGGTTGGTGGAGGGATGTTGTGATGAGTTTTGCCATGTTGTGATTTTCAGTAATCTAAGTAAATTGGTATTTAATTATGATTGATATGACTATACTTCGATAGTACTAACTCCGCTTGGAGCTTTCTCTTGTAACAGCTGTAAATGAGCCAAGCGGCTGGCTGATAGCCACCTGGCTGACTGTGCACCAATGTGCAAATAAGATAGTTGATATCTGGGCCATTTCCCTCCCAAACTGACATCTGGAAGCTAAGATCATATGCCTTCTGGGACTGCCATTTGAGGTACATCTCACTATGACTCCACCTTTTGCCAGTATTCACTCTGAAAGGGCTCTGGCCTCTGGAGGTTCTGCCCAAGTAAACAGTCTTTTGTTTCATGGCTGTCGTCTTGATGGCATTCCAGACCCATTCGTGTGTCATCTTGGAGGGACTAGTGTCCTGGGTCATTTGAACAATGTTCCCATGTTTGGTTTGTTATTAGCACTCTGTGCTCAAGTGATTTTCTTTTGCTCATTTTTTGTCTATTTTCTTTTTTCTCCTTTGCTTTTGTGTGCATTGTAATAAATTAATTTGGGAACTGTCTTTCACTTTTCTTGTCATTTGATCAGAGAGTGTAAAGCCTGTTCCTCTTGGAGGGATGACAGTATTTGAGGTTGAATGGTTTCAGGTGTGGAGAAACCAGACCACCTCGGTCAGTTTCAGTGCAACAAAGGATCACCCTGCTCAAAGCCTCCCCTGCCCCAACGGAATCCATCAGTTCCTTCTACTCTGAGCAGAGGTATGCAGGCAGCCAAGCAGAGGCTTAGCTATGCTAAGATTTGGTCTGTATTTCTCCATTTACAATCAAAGAGACATTTCAAAAGCCTTATCAACAACAAAGTTGCCCACAAGGCTGGTGGTGCCTGGCAAGGCAACCAGCCACTCCTTGATTTTTTTTTTTGGGGGGGGGGGTACTGAGGATTGAACCCAAGGTCGCTTTACCACTGAGCCACATCCCAAACCCTTCTTAAATTTTTATTATAGGCATGTGCCAACATGCCCGGCTTGGCCTATAGATTTCCATGTTATGTATTCTAGGAGATTCTTGATGTTCTCTTCCTAGGCAAACTCTGGAGCCCGTTTCCAGATCCTAAATGGATCTAAAGTGAACTAATACCATCACTCCTTCTCAAATGTACATTACGGGTGTCCATCATCTCAGGATGCCTCCCCTTCCTCATTGAGTGTCGCAAGGTCCCTCCTCCATTGCCGACCACAAGACAATTCTTGGCAGCACTTGAGTCTGCTCAGCTATAAAAGGAAGGCTATAATTTGATATATAAGGAGCTGGGGTGTGGTGGACCTAGACCCTGGATAGAAAGCTCTCTCCCCTCTTCTTTAATGCAGTTCTTACAACAGCACAATCCTATTTTTAAATTCTGAGTCTGTGGTGCTTTTCCCACAGCATATTCCATTATCCTTCCTACTAGAGAAATCTGGGCAGTCAGTCATGCCTTAACCTAAGTAAACCCATCTTGACTCCCAATAATCCCTGCTTAGAAAAGGAATTTCTGGAATTTTCCCTAGGATTGTCATGAGCTTACTGTACCATATTTTTCCCATGCTTATGTGAAGGTAGCATTTTTCTGGCTTTGCCTTCTGGCATCCCTCAACTACCATCGCTGCCTGGGGAGGCCTTGAATGGAGCAAAGGTAGTTGGGGAAGCCGGGACCCAGTCCAACCTGGACTTCAGTTTCCGGTGAGCCAGAATCGCGCTACTTCTCTGGCTTAAAGCACTTTCTCCTGGACAAAGAAGTCAAGGTCCTTTGGGTTATCTATTTTTCTTTCTCTCTTGCTCTAAACAGGGTTCAAGAAGTCTCAGTGTTTCAGGGAAGACACCTAGCCATACCCAGGAAGAGCTTATAATTTCAACACTCCAAACCCAAAACCTAGGGCTTGGGGCAGGACTCTGAGGAACCAGGGTAAGGGAGCGGTAGTGGGCAGGATTGGGAGGCCTGGTCAAGGCAAGATCTGTGGGGCAAAAGCCAGTGTGGAGCCAGTCATCTGCAGGAAGATATGAGTATTTGCATCAAGAGAGGCATGAGGAAGCTCTGGAGTCCCACAGATCTAGGTGGGAAATTCTGGCAATTCTTCCTTCTCCTCAGGGTTGCTGGGAGGATCAAATGAGATCTGGCACGTAGGAAGGATTTAACAAATCGCAGATGATATTGTTATCATGACTTTTGCTAGTATCCAGAGAAGTCTGGTAATCCCAAACTCTCCAGGGAGACTTCAGGCCTCCCCATGACTTCTCTGACCCCTCACCCCCAAGTCCTTCAAGCTCCTAATCTAGCACACAGATACCACAAGCCAGGGCAGGGCAGGCTGATTCACTGTGGCTCTTACTCCCCAGCTACCTACTTAGGAGTCAGGCTTCTCTGGGTTTTTTTGTGTTGTTGTGTTTTGGGTTTTTTTGTTTTTTTGTTTTTTTTCAGTGCTGGGGATCAAACCCACAAACCCTCAAGCATACTGGGCAAGGACTCTGCCACTAAACTACACTCCAACCCAAACCAGGCTTCTCTGATTTCCATTGAGAGAGAGAGAGAAGAAGAAGAAGAAGGAGAAGAAGAAGAAGAAGAAGAAGAAGAAGAAGAAGAAGAAGGAGGAGGAGGAGGAGGAGGAGGAGGAGGAGGAGGAGGAGGAGGAGAGGAGGAGGGGGAGGAGGAGGGGAGGAGGGAAGGGGAGGGGAGGGGAGGGGAGGGGAGGGGAGGGGAGAGGAGAGGAGAGGAGGGGAGGGGAGGAAAGGGACACGAAGGGAAGGGGAGGGAAGGGAAGAAAGTAAGGGTTGCATGGAGGGAGAACACTGGGCTTGGAAGACCATGGGCTGGAGTCCAATCCCAGCTTTTCCTCCTGGCTCTGCTGGCCTCCATTTGCTCATTTGTCCAATAACAGGACCTGCCTCTTTGGCTTATTGTGGAGGTTATTTTGGTAAGTGTCCATTTTGGGACCTGGTACAAAGTAGAGCCTCAAGAAAGTTTGCAAAATCTCATCTTGGGTGTCCAAGAGCCAGTCTCCTTCTGGAGACAGATATCTTGGGAAGGGAATGAGAAGCCAGGGGGGAATGTGGGTAGTCTAGAAAATGAAGACTTCTCTTTAACAGTTCATTGGCAGCTCCTGGCAGAGAATCTAACCTTCCAGTAGTGTGGATGGAAGAGGAAGAGGAGGAGAGAGGAATTGAAGAAATGAAGAAGATGAGGGCTTTCAGAAAGCAGAGACCAAAGCTCCACCACCAGTCAGGGACAAAGTTGAGACTCGGTCCCCCGTGTGTCTGACCCTAAAGCAGTGCTTTCATCTTACAGAGGTCATCTGGGAGTGGGAGTGGCCTTGTAAAGGGCCTGCAGATAACCCTCTCTCCTTCCAGATCTATGCAACAGGATACTGAAAGTCCAAGGTTACCTGGTGTGACCTCAGGCCCCCAAAATAGCTTGTGCTGTCCTAAGGATGTCCGGCAGTCCTCTGCTCTGAGTGTCCATGGAGTGGGGAAGCAGGAAGTTACTGGGCAACAAGGTTTTAGGAATCTTCCCAATCCTCCCCTCCCATTTGCTGAGAACTGATGGCTCCAAAAAGTTGTCTGATGCAGGACAAGGTTTTGAAGGCTGTTGGGTCTTGGTTCAAGTCCCAGCTCCATTACTTAAACTGCTCTGTCACCTTAGGCAAGTCTCTTCACTTCTCAGAGCCGCAGTCTCCTCCTGGGAGAAATTAGACCATGATGTCTTCATTTACATGATGTCTACATGTTCTTAACTTAATGAATAAGCTTGATTTTTCTCTTTGTGACCCAAATGCACAGCAGAGAACCACATACAGAGCAACTACTCCGGAATGTATCAAGTGAACAAATGAATAACTCTAGCTACCAATTATGGAGGGCTTCCTGGGTGCCGGGCACCATAGCATGCAATTTGTGGGCATCATTTCATTGAATTAGCACAGTAATTCTTAGCAGTAGTAGGCCTATTAAAATCTCATTTTACAGATGAAGAACCTGAGGCACAAACAGATGAAGTCACTTACTCAAGGCCACATTAGATAGTAAATGGTAAAATGAGAATTTAATTCCGTGTCCCTATAACACCAGAACTGGAGCTATGAAACAACCAGGAAAACAAGGAGCTTGTCTCCCTTCAGGGACTGCTACCTAGGAAGAAGGAGCCTCTGCTAAGTGTAAGGGCCCAATCAGCACCCATCCAGGCTGGCTACCCCAGGCAGGCCTGCTAGGGTTGTGAGCTCTATTTATGGAGTATCCACAAGTGTAAGCCATTTGCATGCAACATCTCATTTATCCCTGTCAACACCTCTGAGAGGTCGTATTCTCCCTTCCATTTCATAGGAAAAAGATTCAGAGGATGAGAGATTCAACCAGGATGTAGCAGAAGTAGAATTTAAGCTCTTTGGTTTTGGGTCTTTTGATAAACAGGAGCAGAAGCAGAATTGGGAGCGCCAAAGGTTGACTGTGGGTAATATGGGGAAGGCAAAGGGGAAGGAGACAGGATCTGGCAGGAAGGAGCCTGAAGACCTTGATGAAAAACTGCCAAAGTTCTAGCCAAATCCATGCAGAGTTCCCAAAGACTGTCTTCCAGAAAAGTCTCACACTGGACAGAAATGGCCCATGTCCTTCTCATTGGCTTGGAGCTACCCAGAGAGTGTGACCTCCGTCAGCCGACGCTGCAGTTGGTGGTGGTCAACTTTCTGCCCCTCACAGCTGAGTGGCGAGTCATTTCTTGAAGAGAGGTCTAAGTAATGTACCTCAATGACACCACTGTCTACCATGCACTGGACATTGCGCATCTCCAAGCTTCCAAGGACCTCTTTTCTTGAGGGAGAGACACTAAGAAGAAGGAGGTACCAATGAGAGTCCCCAGCTCTGCAGTTGCAATTGGAGCTTCAGCTGGTGCTCATTCTCTTCCTTGGCCACTGTCCATATTGAAATCCTCTTCTCCTCAGCTAGCTCCTGCCAGGTAGAGTGACCCAAACCCTCTTTCCAGGTAATCATATCCTTGGGGTTGCTGCCATTGTCCAATTGCAGCCACAGGTGGACAAGGGAGTACCAAGAGGTCCCCAGTGCATCCTCTTGGTTCCACACATCATATTCCCCTCATTTTGAAAGAGCAACTACTTCCTTCTGAAGCTCAGTTCCAGTTACCCCTGCCAAGATGGTGTGCTGATTTCTGAACATCAAGTAGTCTAAGTGCCCTGGTAGCAGCCACAGCTTGTAGTTCAATCAGCCCCTTAATGTTTCTATAGCAAGAGCATCCCCTTCCTGGGACCAGAACCACCAACATTACACAGCTCAGCAATGTAGGGATAAGATAAACCAAATCCCTCAGTGGGTCACTGGACCATTCCTGCTTTCATTCCTTGGATTCCAGACCCAAGGGTTTTTGAGTCTATGTGAAGGTTTTTGATTCAGTGTGTATATTACACCCAGAGAATGGTCTCCATCTTACAGAGCCTTGCCACAAACCAAGTGCAGGATTTTCCTTTCTCTTTCAAGTAGTCCTCTGAGAGCACCCATAAAGCCATAGAGGGACATTGGAACAACCATAATGGGTGACACCAGGGTCAGGACCACTTGCTCACACAGCTACTTGTGCCCTGAGGTCCCATTCAGGATAATTCCAGCTGTACTATTTCTATCTTATGGTGGATCACAGCTGGACTTGCCTGCCTTCGTGACTCGGCAGGTCCAACTAAACATAGCACATACCGGTAATTCCAGACATTGTCATCTGATGTCCATGGTCAAGAGTTCTGTCTCTAGCATGTCTTAGTAGCATGCAGGAACTGTTTTTTTAAAGGCATATAACTCTCTCCTCTGGATGGCATGGTCTTGCCCCAGAACCCCAGGGCCTGAATTGTGATTTTCTATCTGGGGCTTGCCACAAACTCCACATTACATCTGTCTCCACACTGGCACCTTCAGCACCAAGGTCCGCTGAATTGTAGGGCCCAGTGGCAGGGCTGTTTGCTCTGCAGCCTGGACCTTTTGAAGATCCCTTTCCTACTCCGGGCCCCACTCAAAGCTAGGAGCTTTTCATGGCTCCCAATATATGGACTAGATCAGTATCCCTAGTTATGGAATATGTACTAAAGAACCCAAAGAGATCTAGCTGGCACAGTGCCTCCTTGATTGTGACAGAAACAATGCATCCAATGGTCTTTTGCTTTGAATTGAATGTCCCATGACATCCCTGACTCCTAGACTGAAAGTCTTTACCAACATGGCAGTCTTCTGAATCTTTGCGAGGCTTATCTCCCACCCGGTGGAATGCACATATTTTATCAAGGCCTCCAATGTGCTCACTACATCTTGCTTATTCCCCTGGTCAACAGGATGTCATTGACATAATGGATCAATGTGGTGATCTGTGGGATGTTAAAGTTTTCCATCACTTTTTGGACTCTACAAGGAGCAAGTGAATTAACACAGCCCTGGGGTAAAACCATGGATGTATATTGTTGTTCATTCTATATGAATATAATTGGTTTTTGTCTTCTTTCCTGATTGAGATAGAAAAATAATACATTTATGAAATCAAGTCACATACTGTGTATCTGAAGCTATATTAATGTTTTCTAGTGAAAATAGCTTATCAGGACAGTATATGGTTGGGTTGATTATTTGGGAGAGTTTTCATGTGTCTATAGCCATGTTCTAGAATCCACCCAATTTAATTTATTGGCATGGCCCCTGCAGAAATCAAAGGGACTACCATTGCAGGATCCTGAGATCCTTAAAAATAACAATATCTGGCTCTTCCCTCCCCAGTTGCAGTATTGTTTGGGTCTTAATATCTTTATAGGGAGTGAGAATGTGGAGAATAGAGGGTGGGAAGGGTAGTTATAGGGGTGGCAATTTCAGAGGCTTCTTCTTGACCTTTCCAACATGATAACTCTTACTCAATAGGTCAAAAACCTGGTGTGAGAATTACCCTATTTACCTAGTATTTCAACCCAAGTATACATTAGGAAACCATAGAAATGATCAGTAAGTGGTCTTATAGCCCCAGCCAGCCCACTATAAGCTGGAATCTACATAGGATTCCCTACCTGGCCCTCATTTGTCTTCCCATTTAATGGGAAGGCCATGGTAACATGTCAGGTCTCTGGGTATCAATGTCAACTTAGACCATAGGTCCAATAGTCCTAGAAATGTCTGTGTATTACTGAGTCCCTTTAAGAAGAACTGGGGAGATATTTACAGTACCTTAGAGTACATATTGGCTATCACAGTTCTTTCTCTTGGAGACCCAGCCACCTCTTCAGTCAACAAGTTCTCCCTTCTACTAATACGAAAATCTAGAAATCAGATCAGGTCCAAGAATTAAGCAAGAGATTATAAGGTTTTATTGTAGTAACCATCCTAAACCTCCTCCTTAAACATTCTTGCTTTCTTTTGATGGTACCCTCATTGATTGCATATCTATTTTGCCTACAGGGATATCTTTTCCTATTAACCATTTCCACAATTCTTTGCAGGTCAAGCATCCTTGGCTGCCCCTTCAGTGTTGCTGCTGGTTGTTACAATAATCATGACCTCCTGACTTTTATAGGGGATTCTATTTCCTCTATTGCTACCAAGCCAAGCTTTCTCCTACCATCATCTCTGGCTTACAGAAGAGAGATATGTCATTTAATCTTTTATTATTATTATTATTTACCAGGGATTAAATCAGGGGTGCTTAACCACTGAGTCACATCCTCAGTCCCTTTTATTTTTTTTATTTTGAGACAGGGTCTTACTAAGTTGCTTAGGGCCTCACTAAGTTGCTGAGGCTGGCTTTGAACTTTCAATCCTCCTGCCTCAGCCTCCAAAGCCGCCGGGATTACAGACACATTGCCACCACACCCGGCTGTCACTGAACTTTCAGGTGACACTGGTGTCCCTCTCACATTCTCCTCATGAATTGGATGTTTCTTTTTGTCCTTCCCCACGGACTATAATCCTTTGACATGTCTACTGCTTAACGTGATGTATCCACTCTAGCATATCCACTTCCTTGAATCTTTTAATCCTTTGTCCACCATTTGCCAAGGTAATCTAGGCATTTTAACTTTGCTTGACTTGTACCATCACTTTCTTCAGGGTCTGGAAACCTCCTGAGTGGCAAGTTTGTGCCATTCCCTGGATCCTTGACAGAGGGTTAAATCCCAGTCTTATGTTCTGGATCTTAGACTAGTACCCTTAAAATACACTCTGTTGCATGTGCACTTGGCTTAATTCCTGCTATTTCTTGAGGTATATTCTCTGTCCTCCCAGATAAGACGCTGGTTGGATCATGGTGCAACTTAACTAATCAGTCTGTCAACCAAAAAAGGAAGTGGAATTGAACTCTTGAAAGGGGCCCCTGCTGGGGACCTGGTGGGGAAGAACGATCTCTAGTATCTCCTGATGGAGGTGGATGGCGGCTATCTCTTGTTAGGGAGTGGTAGACTGCTTCTGCATGTTCTGATAGGACAGAGGTATCTGGGGAGCCAAAACACGGAGGGATTCCCATCCCACATGTTCCCATGTGATGTGTCAGGTCCCAAGTTTTTGCTTTGTTTTATTTTTATATTTTTATTTTTATAGTCCTGGGGATCGACCCCCATGGGGTTCACACATGCTGGGCAGATACTCTACCAAGTACTGAGCTACTTCTGAGTCTCCAGATTTTCCAAACCAGTGCCCTGACCTTGACAGTACAAACCTGCCTCACCCAACCATTCTATGAACTTCGAAGCATCATACTATTATTTCCTGACTTGGAAAGCTTCTTCCCTCTGCAGAAGCTTCTTAAGAAGTTAAGCTTCTTCCCTCTGCAGAAGATAAGGGAGTATTCATAAGCCACCCAAGAGCCCCTTCACACCCAGCTTTTGTTTTTAAAGATCCTTGGCTTTCATTAGCTCTCTGTTGGGTCAATGTAACCTAATATAACTAATCCCGTACATTTCAAACACCTGAATCATTGTGTGGCCAAGGTGTTGCCTCACCTGAAGCCTTCTTTCAAGTCATACCAATGAAATTTTAGCAATGAAGGCACCACTTTGGGCAGAGGCTGCCAGTGCCCCCACATATCCTGGGGCTGGGGTCCACCCAGTTTGCGCTGTTTCCTAGGGCAGCCCTAGCAAATGAACACACAAATGAGCAACCAGTTCGTCTTTGAAGGGAGAGCTGAGAAAAATCCCAAACACCCTCCAAAGTTCACATTCTCCACCTTTCTCAAGGGACTCCATGAATAAGAGGAGTCCCTCGTCTTTCCTTTGGAAGTCCCACCACCAGCACCTGCCCCAGTACTAGCACTCGGAGGTGTGGACTCAAAGACTGAAATGGTGGGACTTAGGGCAGTCTTCCTGGACAAGAAAGCAAGGCTGTAAGAGACCTGAATCCCATCTAGCCACAGCGTCCTACCTGGCCGTATCACTTAGGGGACAGGAAAGGAGCTAAGAAGGTACTTCATCAGCCACCCCTCATTTCCCCTGAGGCTGGCCTCCGGTTCCTGTGAAGATGGGAACACTTACTGAAGGGAGGAGGCTGCAGAGGGTACCCCCATTCCAGGCTCCTCAGCTCTAGGGAAGACCTAAGTGCCTCCTCCAACAGCCCTATACATGTAGGAGAGAATATGGGGTTTTCAACATATTTTCAAAGACATCTCTGACCACCCCTCCAAAAATAGGAACGCTGGCTTATTCTGAATCTTCCTCTCAGGCAAATCTCTTAGATCTGCACTGGACTCACTGACTTCCTCCTCTCTCTACAGCCCAGGATGACTGCTCCAAGTGACACTAAAAAAAGATTTGGTCACCTTTCCCACAGGCTTGCTTTGTGTCTCTGGAACTCTCTACACAGTCAAATCTCCAGCCACCTGAGGTCTTGACAGAAGTGCCAGGTTGCTGAAATGGATCGTGTTTTCAGCTGAAGACTGGATGCCTGAGGAAGCCTGGAGGATTGTTTTCAAGAAGAGAGGAAAAGAACTCCTGAATCCAGAATTCTCTCTCTGGGCCATAGCTGGCGAGCCATTTCTTTCATAAGTCCTTTGTCACTGGCCCCACGTTGTAGTCACAGTTCATGGGCTCAGAGAGAGGCGAATGTCCAAAGGCTCACCAGCTCCGGAGTGCTGAGGTGGAGCCTGAACCAAATTTCCCAGCTCAGTGGCATGCAGCCCTCTTTTGAACCACACATAGGAGAAAAAAATGGAACTCTGCCATGATCCATCTCCCCGTTGATTCAAATCGAATACATTTTTTAAAATTTTTAAAAATTTGTTCTAATTAGGTGTACATGGCAGTAGAATGCATTTATACATTTTGATAGATCATACATAAATGGAGTGTCATTTCTCATTTTTCTGATAGAACACATTTTGGTTTTTTTGTTTTTTTTTTTAAAGGAAATATTTTCTTATTTGTTGATGGACTTTTATTTAATTCATTAATTATATGTGGTGCTGAGAATCGAACCCAGTGCCTCACACATGCTAGGCAAGTGCTCTACCTCTGAGCTACAACCCCAGCCCTAGAACACATTTTGAATGAAGATCTTTGGTTGTATTTGCCACATTTACTTTTATTATTTTCTTATTTTACTGGTCTCATTGAAACATTGTGAGAAAGACCAGGAGATGGCATGAGAGATGACTGGGTGTCTTATGCAGAGTTTTCTTTCAGTTTATCTTCGTATTTTATTATCCTGGAGATATTTTATGACTCTTTAAGGGTGGAAAATTGATAACAATGCAAATTATTCTTTTCCATAGAAATGAAAGTGAGGCCAGGCGCGGTGGCGCACGCCTGTAATCCCAGCACTTGGGAGGCTGAGGCAGGAGGATTGCAAGTTCAAAGTCAGCCTCAGCAATTTAGCGAGGCCCTAAGCAACTCAGTGAGACCTTGTCTCTAAATAAAATGCGAAACAGGGCTGGGGATGTGGCTCAGTGGTGGAGTGCCCCTGGGTTCAATCCCCAGTACCAAAAAAAAAAAAAAGAAAGAAAGAAAGAAAGAAAAAAGAAAAAAGAAAAAAAAGAAATGCAAGTGAATTGCCAGGCATGGTGGCACATGCCTGTAATCTCAGGTGACTCTGGAGGCTGAGGCAGGAGGATTGCAAGTTCAAGGTCAGTCTAGGCAATTTAGCCGGACTCTATCTCAAAATAAAAAATGGAAATGGCTTGAGATGTAACTCAGTGGTAGAGCACCTGTCTAGCATGGGCAAGGTCCTGGGTTCCACAAAAAATAAAATAAAATAAAAAACAAGTATATTGTGTCCAGTGGAATGCACCTGCTTCTTGCTGCATAGATAGACTATTTTATAAATATTTTTAAATTCATCAGCATTCCTATACCTATAGATGTGTTCTTTTAATTCTGCTTTGAACCAATTACAACACCTTATTGGTTTCTTCGCTAATTAATCAGTTAAACAACACATATTTGTTACATATTTGTATGGGGCAGGGTGATTTGGGGCTCTGACCCAAAGATTCCACTCATGACAAGGTTCCAGAGGCAGGATTTTGTGTTACCTAGAACTAGCTTTTTAAGACCTCTCTTAGAATTCATAAAGAGACATTCTTTTCCTTTTTGTTCTTTTTTTGTATTTATTACTATTTCCTGTGTTCTTAATATTTATTCTTGTGTATATTGTAGGAAGGCCACAAGCACAAATTTACCTGTGTCTTGTAGTGGAAAGGCATATGTGCTAGCCAAGGCCACGCGGGAGACATTTATTGACACTGTCACCTCCTCTGTTTACTCTCTCTCCTAGGACACACTGTAACCCAGCAGGATGGGAAGGGGCAGGCGGTTCAGGCTCCTCCATAGACACTTGGGCTCTGATAACAGGAAAGGCTGTCGGAGGCTCTAGGACAGATAACCTCGTGGCCACTGTGAGCCAGACAGTCTGGGAGCTGGGGAGAGTGGGCCACACTGCAGAGGCCAAGGATCCATCAATGTCTAAAAGATGGTGCTGTTGGTCCTTGCTGGTCCCCTGCAGGGACTCAGCTGGAGCTGAGCCCTCGTGCAGGAAGGAAGTCATCCTGAAAACTGAAGTCCAGGATGGTTCCCTGGAGCTGTGGTCTCTTTGATCTCCCACCATTATTGGTTAAAAATAATCTGAGCATGCAGTCTCAATATAGATATATTTTTGAATTCTTTATCTCTGTATTAAATAGTAATAAAGGGTAATTACTTTTTGTTATAAAAATATGTATAAGGAGGGTTGGGCTCCGTGGCACATGCTTGTAATTCCAACAACTCGGAAGGCGGAGGCAAGAGGAGCCAAGAGGCAAGATTCAGCCATTTGAGAGACCCTGTCTCAAGAAAAAAATATAGAAAGGGCTGGGGATGTAACTCAGTGGTAAAGCGCTTGAGTTCAATCCCCAGTACTAAAAAAATAAAATGAAGAGCTTTTCCTGCAATCCAGAGCATCAAGTTGCATCCTCACTTTGGAAACCACACAGCCTTGGGGTGAGCTCAGCAGTGCAGCTCTTCACAGTTCACGCACTGGGGGGATGGAGCAGCAGGTCTGACTTTCTCCACCTGTTTAAAATTGGATTAGAGCACCTATCACCATCACAGGTTTTTTGTTTATGGGGGGAAATGCAAAATAACATAATTAGCTGCTGTGGGGTGTCATTTCCAGGAACCTGGAATGGGGGATGTGCTTCCTTCTCAGTAGACAAAGCCACCCTACACAAAGACACCCCCTCCCCCAGGGTAACCCCTGGCTGGAATAATCTCACCACAGGGAAGCCCACTAAATGACTGCCATCAGACCCTCTTCCAAGGGAGCATCTACTGGGGAGGAGAGAAGCCAGGAGGGAATGAGAGAGGTAATCAGGGCCCCAAAATAAATGTTTTGCTTCTCTTCTTGCCTCCAGCAGATACCCCAAATTTTGTAGTGATATTATTGGTGAAAAGTACTAACACGACTACCATGTAGTGAGGATTCAAAGTCCTTTGTATGTATTTTGTGGTTTAGTTCTAAAAACAATTCAGGGCTAAAGCTTTACTATCTCATTTCACATATGGGGAGCCCAAGATTCAGATATTCAAAGAAGTTGACTAAAGTCGCCAGCCAATAAGTGACAGAGCCAACTCTGGCACCCAGGTCACCCCCCAGAGGCCACCTCTGCCCCAGACTCCAATAGTCCCGCTGCCTGTGGTCTTCTGTCAGTCTTCCTCCGGTGTCACCAGCCAGGTGCACAGAAACCCTGGTCCCAAGAAAGCCCACCAGCGCCAGCGGGAGAAGGGCCTCAGCTGAAGGGTTGCAGGGCTCTTTTCCTGGCAGCCTCAGAGCTGGGGGCTGGGAAGCCTCCAGACTCATCCAGAATCCAGCTAATATGCCAAGACTGAAGTCCACGGAGGCAACAGCTCTGCTGAGGGAGGCCGGCGGTTGCTTAAGTAAAGAGGGCAGAAGCCCTCTGCATTTGCTGAGTGTCGTCCTTGAAGTGGGTGAAGTTTGAATCCCAGCTCCACCACTTATCCACCGTGCCTTTTTGGCAAGTGTCTTTGTCTTCTGAGTCTGGGTGTCCCTCTCAGTAGGATGATAACTACCTCATGCCCACTCTGCAGTCTGTTCATTCAGTCATTCTACAGATACTGGGTTGAGCCACAAGAAATTGCCTATACTCAACTACTTTTTACTGACAGCAATGGCAATTTCATATGGTTCAGCTATAGTATTCTTCAAGTATGTTATTAATTCAGAATTCTCCAAAGAAATAAAACCAGTGGGGAGTGTGTTTGTGTAGAAACTGGATCATGTGATTGTCAGGGTTGGCAAGTGTGAAATCTGTAACGTAGAAATTGAGGTAAGAATTGGTAGTTTAGCCTTGAGTGTCGAATCTATAGGGTGGAGTTTCTTTCTTTTTCTTTTCGGTGCTGGGGATTTGAACCCAGGGCCTGGTGCTTGCAAAGCAAGCACTCTACCAACTGAGCTATATCCCCAGCCCTAGGGTGGAGTTTCTATGTTGCATTCCTGAGGCAGAATTGCTTCTTCTTTGGGGTGCCTGTCTTTGCCCTCAATTGATTGGATGAGGCCCACCTCCACATTATGGAGGGTCATCTGCTTTACTTCATTGACTGATAATAAATGTTAATCCTGCCCACAGATACCTTTGCAGCAAAAATCTAGACAAGTGTTGGACCAAACAGTTGGAGAACACGGCCTAGCCCAGAGGACATGAAATTAGCACTGCGAGTCCTGGGCACCATTCTAGGTGCTTGAGGTTACATGGGTGAGTATGATTGGCAAGGGCTCCTGGCCTAGTGGGACTTCCCTTCTAGTTGAGAGAGAAAGTCTATAAACAGCATCCTCAATAAGTAACTGTGTACCATGTTAAGAGATGAAGAGCATCATCAGGAAAAAAAAAAAAAAAAAAAAAGGCCACAGGAGGAAAACAGGGGGACTGGGGAGAGTACCCTGAAGAATGCAGGGTCCAAGCCATGACCCGATGCAGCCAAGAGGGCTGCCCTGCCCGAGCACGCTGAACAGAGGGTCCAGCTGGTGTGGAGGGGCCCAGGTGGGATATGCTGGTGGTTCTGGAACTGCAAGGAATCCAGGAGGCTGAGTGGAATGAGTGAGGGGGGTGGCAAGAGGTGATTCACAGAGGCCCTGTGGGGCACTGTCCGGTGAGGAAGCAAGGGTTAAAGCAGAGACCCAGGCGAGTCAAGTGCCCAACATGGAGTCTGGCAGAAGGCAGAAGCCAGCATGGCTCCCTTAGCGCCCTGAGCCCTGGAGCTGGCCAGCCACTCTGGGTTCCAGGCCCTTTCCTCCCTGCCTCTCCTGGATTCCAATGTCACCCGCCTCATCGCCAAACAGGAATGTTTGGAGCCCATGGACCACGAGGACAGCCTGGAAGTCTGCCCTCAGCACCTGCTGTATACACCAGAAAGGGGCCCAGGACTGCCCTGGGTGGGCCAGCCTGAGGTGGGGGTGGCCAGAGACACACAGGCCCTGCCCCCACGGGCACCTCAGCCAGACCGGCTGCAGCCCATCCAGTTCTGTCCCAGGCTTTGTTCCTGAGTCTCCAAGGCCCCCCTTCCTGCCAAACAAAGCCCCCAGCCCCCGCCTGCCGCCCAACAGGCACCTGGGGCCTCCCAGCCTGGGAATCAAAGCCTGTTTTGCAAAGGAGGCCCTGTGTTTGGAGAAACACCCATCCCCTGCTGCCCCGTCCTTCAAAGAGCCGGCATTGTTCTGTGCTGAGAAGGCGCCTCTTGACGCGGGCAGGGCCCAGGCTGACGCGGGTGGGCCTCTGATCTCAGGCCAGGCCCCCACGCCACTTGGGGGGAACACAGGGGCCAAGGCGGGAGCAGTCTGTCCTTGTGGCACTGTGCCCCTTCCCCGACCTCTGCCCACCTAGGCCCCCATCCTGAGGTCCTCACCTCCGCCAGGAGACCCAGGCCCTTCCACCCGGTACCCAGACAGCAAGGTGGGCCGCAGTAGGCAGGACAAGGACTGTGGTAGGGACCATAAGGAGCTATAAGGGCAGGTGTCTCCAAGAAACCAGGTGAAAAATTAGCCTCATTTTAGAGATCACAAGACTGAGGCCAGAGAAGAAATGGAACTGGGCCCGGAGCCCAACTCAAGCTGGGAGCTGACTAAGACTTCATTACCCAGAATTTCTCACTGAATCCCAGCGCTTTTTCTTTTTTAAAGAAATACTTCACATACACTTTTCCCCCAGTGTTATCTCATTCACTTTGGGTAGAGGTACAGGGAGTTGAGGTCACCGAAGTGGCAGAGGGGGCCCTGGAGGGTCCTGATGATTCACACAGCACTCAGAGGCCACCTCTAGTTTTCTTTCTCCTACTTTCTTCCTTTGGGGAGAACCAGAGTCCAGAGCTGGCTGGGGGGCCTGTTATCTCTCCCTATAGTATCAACGAAGTTTCTCAAGGCACAGAGAGGGTAGGTAATCTGCCCAAAGTCATTCAGGAAACCAAGGACAAATCACAGCTCAGAATCATATCTCAGATGCTACTTGGGTCTCCCCTCCAATGACACTGCTGAAGCGGTGACATTCCAGGTCCCTTTGCCCACAATGCCCCCAGTACCAACATTTACTTCACAGTCTGGAAGAGTGATTAAGAACAGGGGCTCTGCCATCGGACAGATGGAGATCCTGTCCAGCTACCCTTCACTGCAAGACTCTGAGCAAACTATTCACCCATGCTGGCCTTAGTTTCCTCCTCTGGCAAACAGGAACAATGATAGGACCAAACTTAGAGGTTCCTGGGAAGATGAACAAGGGGGACAATGTCTGAGAAGTCCTTGGCCCATCATAGTAAAGACTCCCTGAGTATGATTAGAATGATTATTATTACTCCACTTTCACTATTCGGAGAGGAGGGGAAGGGAGGAGCCCGGGTGAGGTGTGGAACTGTCTGTGTGCGCTGCTTCCTGCAGCGGACAGCAACAAGGCCTTCCTGTAAGGCAGAGGGAGGAGGGAGGGGCCGGGAGGGAAGTGCGGGCCTTGCGGGTGGGGGTGGACTTCTGATCTCCAGCCTGGGATTCTTGCATTTTACCTACTTGACCTTCTGGGCATTGAATGTGATCTTTTCAGTCAGGATGTTGCTATCCTGGTCATCTCCGTCAAACTTCTGATGACCAGAAAGGTCATTTCCAGTCCCAGAATCCTGGAAAATTCCATGAGACTTCTTGCAGAGGTAGTATGACAGAATAGAAGCTGTAGGGACCTCCTGAACCAGCCTCTTAACTTCTCTGAGACCTGTTTGAGAGACAAGTGGGCAGAGGGTCACAGGTTCCAGATCCTGCCCTGCAGCCCCCATGTGCGCCTTTGCGATCTCTCTGCCTCTGTGGATCTCAAGGTTTCTTCCACTAAGTGAGGATAGCAATGTCCATACAATGTCAGTATTTAGGATATTCGATGTGCTTTGCTTGCCACGCCCTAATGGATGCCAAAGATGGAATTATCCAAAAACATAAGAAATGTCGGTACACATAAATATACAGTGTGTGTATTTTCTGATCCTTAACAAATTGTAGCTCCCTTTGCAACCCAAGGTTAGACTCTTAAAGCGTTAGTTGGCAAATCACCACAACTATTTGTTGTCATAAGATTCCTCATCTGTAAATCAGGGTTTAAAATATCTTCCTTAACTATGTTAATAATCATAATTTGTGTTTTTGAAAACATTTTTAGTTGTAGATGGACACAATACCTTTATTTTATTTATTTATCTTTATGTGGTGCTGAGGATGGAACCCAGTGCCTCACACATGCTAGGCGAGTGCCCTACCACTCAGCCCCAGCCCCAGCCCAATAACTAGTGTTTATTGACAGTGTGGCACCTGCTAGGCACTCACTGTACACATTAACTCAAATAATCTTCTTGACAACTCAATAAAGAGTTTCATTTATTCATTTGTTTGTTTAATTGATTATTTTGTAGTATGGGAATCAAACCCAGGGATGCATACATGCTAGGCATGCACTCTACCACTGAGCTATATCCCTGGCCCTTTTTATTTTTCATTCTGAGACAGGATCTCAAGGGTTGCCCAGACCGGCCTTGAACTTGCAATCCTCCTGCCTCAGCCTTCTGAGTCACTGGCATGCACCACCATGCCCAGCCATACAGAGATAGTCTTATGCCCATTTTACAGGTGGGGAAACTGAGATACAGAGAAGTGTCCGAAGCTACAAGAGTAATTGGCAGAGCTGGGCATTTGGCAGCAGGCAGTTGATCCAGGAGCCCCCGCTGCTCATCAGCACAGGCTCTGCCTTCCCCTGGGCTCCTTCAGGTTGGAGCAACACACAGGCCTCAGATGTGGGTGCACTTCTGGCCTCGCTAAGAACCAGACCAAATCCTGAGACAGGACTGTGGATACAACAGTAGAACAGGTTTCTAAATGTTTGCTGTCTTCAATTGTGAAAGTAACAATAAAAAATATAAGTACAGGAGAATTGGGGAAGAGGATGAATCACCCAACCTCACTTCCCTGATGGAGTCGACAGGGAGCACGTTGGTGTAAGAGCAGAAGACATTTGGATAGGAACTGAGCATCCCCATAAAATAGAAGGAAACCCTGTTGCACAAAAATATGTGACAGTATGGGTGAAGGTTCTGATCTCTGAGTGGAAAAAAAGGCAGCCTGTTAAGTAGAATTTGCAGTCGGACAGCAGTTTTGTTTAAAAATGTGCACCCTTGGAGTTAAACCTGATCTCTCTTCCCTATTGCACAATCCCTATTGAGATGGTTTTGAATAATGTCTTCCTTACGTTTAAAAAAAAAAAATGCATCTAACCTGCATGGTGGCTCTTACCTGGGAGAATCATAAGTTCTAGCCTCAGCATCTTAGCAAGAGCCTCACCAACATGGTGAAGGTCCTGTTTCAAAATTAAAAATAAAAAGGCAATCATCAAGAATACAGGCAACAGACTGGGGCGATAGCTCAGTGGCAGAGCGCTTGCCAACCATGTGTGAGGCTCTGGGTTCGATCCTCACCAGGCATAAAAAAATAAAAATACATAAAAAAATTAAAATGATTATTTTTAAAAAGAATACAGGCAACAATAAATGTTGGCAAGGATGTAGGGGAAAATGTACACTCATACATTGCTGGTGGAACTGCAAATTGTTGCAACCACTATGGAAAGCGGTATGGAGATGCCTCAGAAAACTTAGAATGGAACCACCATTTGACCCAGCTATCCCACTCCTCCGTTTATACCCAAAGGACTTAAAATCAGCATACTACAGTGATGCAGCCACATCAATGTCTATAGCAGCTCAACTCACAATAGCTAAACTATGGAACCAACCTAGGTGCCCTTCAATAGATGAATGGATGAAGAAAATGTGGTACATATACACAGTGGAATGTTACTCAGCCATAAAGAAGAATGAAATTATGACATTTGCCAGTAAAAGGATGGAGTTGGAAAATATGCTAAGCAAAATAAGCCAATCTCAAAAAACCAAAGGCTGAATATTTTCTCTGATATACAGATGCTAATTCACAATAAGGGGGTGGGCGCTAGGGAAGAATAGAGTTACTTTAGGTTAGGTAGAGGGGAGTGATGGGAGGGGAGGGGATATGGGAATAGGAAGATAATAGAATGAAACAGACATTATCACCTTATGTACATGTATGACTGCATGACCAATGTGATTCTACAATATGTACAATCAGGAAAAGGAGAAAAGTACCCCATTTATGTATGATAAAGTGCATAAATGTATTCTAGTGTCATGTATAACTAATTAGAACAAATAAAAAAAAATTTAAATGAGAACTGGGTATATAGTTCAGTGGTGACATGCCCCTGGGTCCAATTCCTATACAAAAAAGGAAAAAAGAGAAAGGAAGAAAGGAGGGAGGGAGGGAGGGAAGGAAGGAAGGAAGGAAGAAAAAAAATAAAAATATTCATCTATCGTTAGGTACAGAGAAAAGCTGGAAAAAATAAATGTTGAGATGTTTCGGTGGTTATGAGTGCTTGAGCTGGGTGTGAGTTTTATTTTCTTCTTTATGCTTTTTTATGTTTTTCAATTTTTTAAAAATAAGAAATATGGCCAGGTGTGGAGGCGCACACCTGTAATCCCAGCAGCTCAGGAGGCTGAGGCAGGAGGATCGCAAGTTCAAAGCCAACCTCAGCAAGGGCAAGGCGCTAAGCAACTCAGTGAGACCCTGTCTCTAAACAAAATACAAAATAGGGCTGGGGATGTGGCTCAGTGGCCGAGTGCCCCCGGGTTCAATCCCCAGTTCCAAAAAAACATAAGAAATATGGTGGAACCTAGATGCTTGAGGGGGAGTAGAAGCAGGGCTCCCACAGAGACTTATCATGAGATAGATGCTCATTCATATTCTGTCGGATGATCCTGTGGAGCACCTATAACGGGTCCGGGCACTGCACTGGGTGCTGAGGATAAGATGGTGCCTGGGCTCCGAGAGCCATTCCAGGGTGAGAGGGCCCACCAAAGTGTGCTCCCCGCCCTGGGAGATGGCCCAGGTGCTCTCACAGCACACCAAGTCCTACGCTGGGACCAACAGTACACAGACATCCTGGTCACAGATCCCACTCTAAGACCTCATAGCACTAGACACAGATGGCCCCAGTCCAGTGTGTTCATTGCAGGGGACGCAAGTACTAAGGAGGGAGCTGCTGCCTGGGGGGATCAGGAATGCTTCCTGGAGGAGGAGACCAGACCCTGTTAGCAGAACATTCCCTCAGGACACCTGGGAGTTCTGTAGACCCAAATCCATGGACCAGGTAGGTATTGCTGCTCAGGGTAAGAAACAGTGAGAGATGAGAGTTTTGGAGAACTCAAGAACCAGAAACATCAGAGCAGTTCGCATTAAAAAGCTGTCAAATGTGCAAGTCCCTTAACCTGGCCATTTCACATCAGGTACTCACAGCGAAGAATGACTAAGCATATATACAAAGACTTACTGAAGGTTTGCTCATTTGCGCATAAAAATAGTGGAATGTGTAAGCTAAGCCTATACACCTGGGATCCTTGTCTGCCTAGCCTGGGGGTGGGGGTGGGGGCTGAGGATTGAATTCAGGGCTTCACACATTCTAGGCACACATTGAGCTATATCCCCAGACCTTTTTATTTTATTCTGAGACAAGGTCTCACTAAGTTGCTGAGGCTGGCCTTAAACTTGTGATCCTCCTACCTCAGCCTCCTGAGTTGCTAGGATTACAAGTGTGCACCACTGCCTAGATTTCAATCAGGCCCCACCACTTAACTTACTAGCTGTGTGATGTTAGACAAGTCCCTCACTCTCTTGTGTTTAAATGTCCCAATTTATAAAATGGGGACTTCAATAGCACCTAACTCATAAGGTTTTAGACTGGTCCCTTGGTGTGATCTGAGCTCCCTGGGTGAATAATTTCCTTCCTCACCCTCCTCCCTCTCATCTCCACTCTCCCTTCTCCTTCTCCTTTTCCATAGTGATTGGAGGGGTGGGGTGAGTTAATATGAGAAAAACATGTAGAACAATATAATGGGAAGCACCATATATATACTTGAAAGAAATGGAAACAGCCTAAATGTCCAACATTCATATAATATCATATACATATTAAAAATCTAAAAACGTTGTAGAAGAATTTTTCAGTGATGCAAAGAGACATCCAGAATATTATCAAATGCAAATAAAAATAAAGCCAATTACCAAACGATATGCCTTGCTTGATATTTAAGTGGGTTTACTTAGAAGAATACCTGGAAGGATCTAGACAGCAAATTATTAATGCCAGTGGTTACGGCTAGACAGTGTGATTGCCTGCAACTGTTATTTTTTTCTTTTTGAGCAACTGCATTGCCTAACTATTTTTCTAGAGTTAACATGTATTTATTTTGTAATTTTAAAGGATTCACAAATGCAGGCCGATTAGTGACTTGGCTCCACCAGGTAAAAGAAAAAGAAGACTGAGTTTCATTCTATAACATTCATTTATTCAATAAATATCCACGTTTTCTACCATGTGCCAGGAACCACACACCTTTTTATTTTTTTGGACCAGGGATTGAACTCAGGGACACTGAGGCACTGAGGCACATCCCCTGCCCTAATATTTTATTTAGAGACAGGGTCCGGCTAAGTTGCTTAGTGCCTCACTAAGTTGCTGAGGCTGGCTTTGAACTTGTGATCCTCCTGCTTCAGCCTGGGGAGCTGCTGAATTACACAGTGCTTGGCCACTAAGCACCTTCCTAAGTGCTGTTCAACAGTAAATTCAATAGGTCCAAAGCAGCGTCACCATCACCGGGTCGGGGATGGAACTTAGTGGCTGAGTGGTACAGCTTGCCTTGTGTGTGAGAGGCAACCCCCGGCCCCCAAATAATCACTGCGGATAAGGAGAGGGAGATGAAGGGGAAGTGGGGTGCGGGGAGGAGGGAAGTTCTTCACCCCAGGGGTGCAAACAACACCTGGGGAGCGGCACACAGGCCTGCCTTCCACAGTTCCCGTGCCAGCCTTCTCTCTCCCCGAGATGTGTTGTGTCTGCTCCCAGGAGTCAGCCTTTCCTTCCAGATGACTCACTGAGAAGGAGCTCCTACCACCTGGAAGGGACGAAGAACAGATATCAGCTGGCAGATCTGTCAGCTTGTTGGGGACTTTCATGCCACCCCCTCAGAGAATCCTGCCAGCCACCCCGAGTGTAGCCCTGTCGTCACCTCCATTGTTGCAGACAAGGAGTGGAAAGCCACCTGTGCAGAGTGACCCAGCCAGTCAGAAGACAAGCTGGGACTCGAGCCTGGCTCCATGTGACAGAGATGCCTTCACGCATCTCTGGTAGGGCCCCGGCCTCCATGTCCTTCACGATCGGCCTCCTGGAGCACTCTGTGCCAGGTGCACGGGGCAGGTCATCTCATTTACTCTTCACCCTCCAGGTGGAGGCAAGAGGTAAGTATTATATACTGATGAGGAGACCAAGTCTCAGAGAGGTTGTCACCTGCCCCAGGTCACACAGCCCTGGATCGGTAGTGCTGAGCCTTGCAACCTGTCCTACTGGTTCCAGAGCTCTGGTCCTGCCCACCTGCACCACCCCACCTCTCTTCCTGCCTTCACTTAGCCTCCTCTGAGCAACATCTTTGGGGTGAACGTTAAGCAGCCTCTTGTACCATACGTAACACCAAATCCCATCACTATGCACAACTGTAATGCACCAATAATAATATTGGAGGGCAAGGAAGAAGTCTCAGTTTTTCTTTTGGTTTTCTTACTTTTTACAACTTTTCAGGAGTCGGCATAATTGTGAAAAGACCAAGGAGCACAGGGAAAGGGAAGATGCAGGAGGAATGTTTGACAATCTATCAAACTGCAAGTATCAACACTTCACTCTTAGGGAGAGAAATTCTGCCTCTGAAAAGTGAGCCTAGAAACCTGGCAGGAAAACAGAATGGGGAGCAGGTGGCTGGGAACCAACCGCGTTCCTGCAGGCACAGGTAGAGGAACTGGAAATATTTAACCTGGAAAGAAGTCGTTTTGTTCATTCAACCAACAAATATCCATAAGGCTTCACCTCTGGGGCAAGTTTGATGCAAGGTGCCAAGGACATGGAAATGAGCCAGACAGACATGGCCTCTGTCCTTGGGGAACCTGCAGTGGGTGGCTGGTCATAATCTCTGCCTGAAATCCCCGAAGGGACACCAGGAGACAAAGAGAACGGCCTTACTCTGAGTGAGTTCAGAAGACACCGGTTCTTCCTCCATTAGAGTGACAGGCAGAGCCCCTCCAAGATGGGTGGGCTGCCCAAGAAGGTAGGAAGCACCCTGTCTGAGGGGGGAAGGCAAGCGCAAGCCCTTTGAGAAGATATGGAAGAGCAGCTGGGCGAGTGAGCCTGGGCTGCTGGCACAGGACACCTCACTGACTTGAAAATAGAAGTGTGCTTCTCACAGTTCTGGAGTCTGGGAAGTCCAAGATCAAGGGGCCGGTGTTTTCAGTTCCTGGAGAAGACTGGACCCCATCCACCTTCTCACTACGTCTTCCCATGGCCTTCACGTCATAAGCTTGAAGAACACAGACGAGTTCTGGTGTCTTATCTCATCAGGGCACCATGAGGTCCCACTCTGATGACATCATCTCATTTCAGTTATCTCCCCAAAGACCCATCTCCAAATACCATCACATTGGAGGTTATGGCTTCCAGTGAACTTTGAGAGGAGGACAAACATTCCGTCCACAGCAGGCCCCTTGAGCAAGAGCAGAGCGGGGCTAGTGCCCTGAGACAGCCCTCCTCCACCTGAGTCTGTTTCTGTGGAAGCCAAGGAGGGTGTGGACCCTGAGGCTGAGGCCCAGTGTGGCTCAGGCAGCTGAACTTGAACTGGGTGAGGAGTTAGGAACCAGACAGAGGTCCTGGGCAGTTCGCCCATCACTCCTTTCCACTTTAAATGGAGAGGCAAACATGAGCAGAACGACTCCTTGGTTATACAACTCTGGGCAAGTCCCTTACTCTCTTGGAATCTTCATCTGAAAAAGAGGGTGTGATGGTACCACCCAGTCATAAAATTATCATGAGGATGAAATGGGGAACTGTTTGTGAAATCTCAGCCCAGAGCCAGGTGCACAATGTGCCCTCAGTGGACAAGAGCTCAGCCGGTGAGTACTAGTAGTAATTACAGTTGTTGCAACCAGTGCCCACCATGGGAGCCAGCCAGGGTGGGGAGCTCATGGGAACGCAGACAGGAATATGGGGCAAGAGGAGAGGTGGTGGGCATTTGTGGTGTGGGACTCCTTACCTCAGAGGGTATTTACTTCTCACAAGGACCCCCCCTGGTGTAGCATTGAGAAGAGCTTCTTAGTAGAAGGGACATTGTAAGCTAAAACTTGGAGGAAGACTGAAGAAGTTGAGGGGTCTGGAGCAAAGTCACTGGGAACCAAAAGAAGAAAAGAACAGGTTGTTGAGCGAATTAGAGAAGGAAAATGGCTCAGGGGACCACATAAATACATTCACTCATTCACCCTTTCAGTCATTCACCTCCCACCGCCCTGCTTTGGACGCCATGGACGGTCATAAATGGCTTAAAATTGCAACTCAGGCCTTACACCATCTGCTCTTCTAACCTGCACACTGCCCGAGTCCCACTCCAACTGCTCTTTGATGGCACTGGCACTTCAGGTCCCTGGCCCTCTACCTTCTCCTCCCTGGCCCCTCTTCTCTCTCTTGTGAGCGTTGCCTTGGACACTTGGTTACTCTCCTCCACCTGCACTCCTCTGCCCTCAACCTCAGTGGCAACTCCACCTTCTCCATGACAGAGAAAGAGGACACCCTCTGTTATCTGCTCCCACTTGCGAGCACACACACATGCACATCACATATGTGCACACGCACCCCTGCGTGCACCCTCCTCTCTTCCCCTTCTGTTTCAACATGGGAGCTGTCACTCCCCTCTAAAGCCAACTCTCCACCTGGATTTTAGCATCCTCCCTTCTGCCTTTCTGGGGAACCTTGTGTTTCTTATTACCCTGTCGTTCTTTTGAATTTTCTAGATCTAATCCCTAATCACATCCTTCCTATATATATGGTCAAATCATCTTGTTAATCAAACACAAAATCCAACTCCCTCCACTTCCCATCCCTCCTGCCGCTGCTCCATCATCACCCCCTGCCATCTCCTGCAGGGACGGGCTGCCCTGTCTCTGTGCCCTCGCTTATGTGTTCTGACAGTTTTGGTGAGGCACTCTGATGCACAATCAACCGCACATACTTAAAGCATGCCATTTGATGAGTTTTATCACAGCCAAACACCTGGGAAACCATCCCCACAATAAAGATAGTGAACAAGTGCCTCACCCCTACAAGTGTCCTTGTGCTCTGTCACACACTGAGCTGCCTCTCACCAAATTACCACCTCTGGTAATTGTCATTTAGATGTCTCAGAAATATCTCACATTCAATCTGTCTAAAACCAAACTCATAAACTTATCCCCCAAACCTGCTCCTCTTCCAGGAACTCCACCTTCCTATGAACCATTTTCTGTTTGGTTGTTTTTGTTTTGATTTTTTTTACTGAGGATTGCTCAGATGTGCTTTACCACTGAGCCACATCCCCAGTCCTTTTTATTTTTTTATTTTGAGACAGGATCTCAAATAAGTTGCTTAGGGCCTTACTAAGTTACTGAAGCTGACCTCAAACTTGCCATCCTCCTGCCTCAGCCTCCCCAGTCTTTGGGATTACAGGCATGCACCACCATTCCTGGCCCAGGAACTGTTCTTGATACATTTCATCTCCCCAGTTACCCCATCTGCTCTCCATCTCTGCTCCATCCCCACTACCTCAGCCCCATTGCTCAGCAGACACAGAGCAATGGTCTGGTAACATCCAGCTGTGTCATGCTGACACACATACTTCATCTCCAAGCTGCAGCCAGAAGGATCTGTTTTGAAAGCAAGTATGATCATGTAATCCCCACTCCCACTTAAAATATGACACAGTCCAAGATCCATAGCATGGCCAACAAGGCCTGTAGGATCTAGCCTCGCCTTTTGTCTTCTCTCCAGCCTCCTCTTACCCATGCCCTGTTCATCCTTCACTCTCACCACACTGGCCTCTTAGTCCCTTTAACTAACTCGGATCCCCCCATCACAGGGTTTTGCACATGTTGTTCCTTATCCAGAATGTTCTTCCCACAAGTGGCTCAGATATGGGCTCAATTATCACTTCCTCAAGTATGCCCCTCTGGACATCCCTACGTTGGTCAAATTATCTTGTCCCATCTTCACTCAGCACTTTATATCTCATTTTGTACTACATGTCATAGTTGTGATCCTATTATCTGTATGCCTATTTTCCTTATAATTCATTCCCCTTACTAAATTCTTGGGGAAGTGACAGAATCTGTCTCTGCTCACCATAATACCCTCAGAGCCTGAGGATTGGTCCCCAATATTAGTCATAAATATGTGTCAAGTTGGTGTATCTACTGTGGACCACATTCTTCAGCACATCTGCTTGCATTTATTTCTCATAACTGATTTTTCCATGTAGGTATTTTGCACCTTATAAATGATGATCATCTAAGCTCAGAGAAGCTTAGAAACCTATTCCTGGTCACACACACACACAGAAGTGTGGAAACCTCACTCCCTGGCAGGGGAAGGAAGCATTCTCACTTCCATCTCCATGGTCTGCAGGCCTGTTCATGTGAGGATCTCCACAGCATTATTTCAGTTCACCCTCAGAATCAACCTGTGAGGTTTTCCAAATGAGTACTAGAGATGTAGAAGGTAATGTGAAAAGCTCAAAGTTATCCAGCAAAATAGCAAAACCAGGTGTCTTACTCACAGCTTTGTAGTTAGATATGAGGTATCCCCCCAAAAGCTCATGTGTTAGACAATGTGAGAACTTTTAGAGGTGAAATGATTGAGCTATGAGAGGTGTAGCTTCATCAATGGCTTAACCACTGATGGATTAACTGGGTGGTAACCGTAGCTGGTAGGGAGTGACTGGAGGAGGTGGGTCACTGAGGCAGGCTGTGGGGGTATGTATTTTGTCCTTGGTGAGGGCAGTTCTCTCTGCTCCCTGGTGGCTATGTCCCTGAACAGCTTTTCTCGACCACATCCTTTTGCCTCGATGTTCTGCCTCACCTCCGACCCAGAGCAATGAAGTTGGCCATCTATGGCCTGAAACCATGAGCCCAAATAAACTCTTCCTCCTCTAAAATTGTTCTTGTCAGGTCTTTTGGTCACAGCAGTGGAAAAGTTGACTGCAATACAGGTAGTGGGGCTTTTTTTTTTTTTACTGCCCAAGGCACAAAGGAACAAGCAAGTCAGAGTGTAGCCAGGGTGCTATGGGGTAGTTAACCTCCCCCCATGAAGGGCTGAACGGACTTCTGAGCCTCTTTTGTGGTTCACACTTGCTACCCTGAGTCATCTTGGCTTTGAGAAATGCTCATGCCTGGAACTGCTCTGTTGAACCATGACCCTGGCATCAGGGAGTGTCCAACCCAAGGAAAAGCGAGGGTAGAAACCATGCCATCTCCCTGGGGCTAACTCAGAGATGCCCTGCATCACCACTGGAGGTGGCAGCCTGTTCCTAGAGCTGATCTTCTACCAGATAGCTTTAAAATAAGCCATCTGAGCCAGGCGAGGTGGCGCACGCCTGTAATCCAAGCGACTTGGGAGGCTGAGGCAGGAGGATCGCGAGTTCAAAGCCAGCCTCAGCAACTTAGCAAGGCCCTAAGCAACTCAGTGAGACCCTGTCTCTAAAATACAAAATAGGGCTGGGGATGTGGCTCAGTGGCCGAGTGTCCCTGAGTTCAATCCCTGGTTCCAAAAAAATAAAAATAAAATAAAATAAAATAAGCCATCTGACTTTAAGGTGACTCTTCAAGAGTGGCCATGTCAGCCATTATCTTCCTTCCAGGGCACTGTGGAAACATCAGGTGGTGGGCCCTGGAGGAGCGTGCCAGATACCCAAGGGCTCTGGGCAGAATCAGCCAGTATTCACCTGGACTAGAACCAAGAGCCCTTGGGCCCTGGAGCTGCTTGGGCCTGAACCTCCTTGCTTCTCTCTCTCTTGTAGGCAGGAGAGGTATGTCAGCTGCAGTGGCCTGTGCTAAGGGTGGGATTCCTAGCAAGACCTTCCTTGGCTGGCTGAGTGACAGAACTACCGTTGGACACTGCCTCCCTGGGCCTCCCTACAGAGGATCCACTAGAGCCACCAGAGTTTCTTTTGCAAACTCAATGTTGGTGAGTTCTTTCTAGATATAACCAAACAGAACCGTGTTTCTCAAATTATTCACAACTCACCTCAGATCCACTTGGATGTCATAACAATGCCAATTACTGTAACATGTGTCTAAAAATTAGTCAGAATTTTGGTATTCAACTCACTGTGGAACAGTTACAAAGAGTTTGCAGATCAGCACAACCCGTGGACCACACTGTGAGTCACAATGGACTAGAAAAACCATCGTGGGCTAAAATTTGGGGCATGAGTGGAGAGATCCAGCATGGGAAAGACAATATATATTACCCTGAATGAACATAAGCGCCAGAGAAAGACACCTGGACCCAAATTTTGCCATACCACCTACTGGCTCTGTAACCTTTGCTAAGGCACTTCTATTTGGTGAGCCTCAGTTTTTGTGTCTGGAAAATTGAGATACCTATTATAAAAGATGCATGTTGTTGGGCTGGGGATATAGCTCAGTTGGCAGAGTGCTTGCCTTGCAAGCACAAGGCCCTGGGTTCAATCCCCAGCACCACCACCACCACCAAAAAAAAAAAAAGATGCCTGTTGTTTCTTCCTGCCCAGTATCTGAACAAAGATAGCCTCTTTCTGTTTAGGTTTGAGTGGGCTGACCCCTTCCCTTGGCTTCACAACTGAGTATTTAACCTAAGTATGGCCAGTTAGTGTGGGTTCAATTGTCCTGACCATGTGACTTGTCCAGAGGTGGCACTGCCCAAGCTGACCCACTGGGAGTCTACCTTGCATCCCTTGCTGGATGTGCTGGGAACAGATGTTCCTTCCTGCCGGAATTGCTGAGCACAAGGAGCACTTTCTAAAAACAATGCCAATACAGAGAAGCTGAGATCAAAGTTGGAGACATGGTGTTTGAGTGCCCACCTGCAGATGAGCGTGGAGCTTGACTGACCTGAGGAGCTTTCAGCGAGGTGCTACGAATCTATCTTTTCTTAAGTCAGTTTGAGTTTAATTCTGCCACCTGCAGCCAAAAGTTTTGACACACCCATGATGCAATGAGGTCAGATATGAAAAGGGTTCACCACTGTGCCTGACACAGATTAAAATCCCCATAAATGGACGCT
The DNA here is from genome assembly GCA_020662805.1 of Glaucomys volans. Classification (NCBI taxonomy): domain Eukaryota; kingdom Metazoa; phylum Chordata; class Mammalia; order Rodentia; family Sciuridae; genus Glaucomys; species Glaucomys volans. The sequence continues at coordinate 69,290 of JAJEJO010051262.1, forward strand.
GTCATCATTATCCTCTTCATCAAATATTCAAGGAGCGCACATTCCATGCTATGCACTGGGGGTATGGAAAGAAATCAGATAAAATCTCTGTCCTCCAGAAGTTTCCAGTCCATGAAGGGATATGAATCAAAGAGACAAAATTCCTATAATAACCAGGGAAAAGAATCATCAGGGTCAATAGAGCAAGACTAACCAAGGGCCATGAGAGGGCAGGAAGGGAGAGGCCAGGTCCACCAGGGACATGGAGCTTCCTCCTTCTCCTGATCACTGTCCTTCATCAGACTCCGTCAGTTCTTCACTTTGACCTCCCTGCTGAATGCAGCCAGGATAGGTAATATCAGAGGATACAATTTGAGGTCAAGAGGCAGGGACCAGCTAAGGGACTTTGGAAAAGCAACTCCATGACTTGAACTTCAGCCTCCCCATCTGGGAAATGGGGATGCTCTCTGTGTCTGACCCTCAAAGTTCTCCCAAGGGTTCTGCACGATCCTGAGCAAACGTGGTTTAGAAGCTCCAGTGCTGAGCTTTTACCCAGGTCTATTTGCTGGCATTTTACTGATTTTCCCAAAGCCACATCAAAGAGAGAGGACTTTGTCAAAAAATCTGATGGCCACTTGCCAGTCACGTGATACTCTGCCCCTGCTCAGCCTTCCTGAGTCCTTACTTCCCCACTTAGAAAGTGGGGATGATAATAGTACCTACCATCCCTATGTGGCTGTAAGAGAGTAGTGATGATGTAGATCAAGCACATAGCCATGGTAGGTGCTTTAAGAATAGGCTTTATTATTGCTGACTAGTACTCAGAAATAGTCTCCTGGTCTGTCCAGTACACAACGCTCCTCTCTAGCTTCACCCTTTGAAGGTTTCCTAAACAAGGTGTGTCTTAGAGACATTAAAAATGCCTGCCAGAGATGCCCCATCCTCTTGGTATCCTCACTTTCCCTCGCCTACCTCCCTGCACAGATCCAATCAGTTGTCAAATCCTATCCATTCAAACCCTCCAACAGGTTTTCACCAGGTCACACCTCCTGTCCACCTTCCTGCTTCCCCACCCTGTGGTAAAACCTCCACCCTACATCCCCTCTGTCCCATCTCATCGCCTCTCCCCTGTATATTCTGGAAGGAGATTTCCATCGCTAAAAAATGACAGATTTCTAGTTGGGAATTGCTGGGCTCCCTGGAACCCATCTCAGCTTTCTCTAACAAGTGCTATTGGTGGCCCACCCACCACCCATTAGCCCTTTCCCGAAAGTCTCCAACAGATTGAGTGCACTCTGGTGGTTTCCTAGCTCAAGTGCTCACACCCCTCTGTACCAGGGATTTCTCTGGCTGAAGGAGTTGGCTGGCCCACCTGGGCAGGGTTGGATAGCCAGGGAGTTAGTGCCCCTGAGAGCAATCCTCAACCACTGTGGGACTTACAAGAGTCAGTGGACAAGTACTCTAACTTGCTTGTCCCTCTGGAAGACAAGTCTGAAATGTGTTCCTCATTGTGTCTGAGAGGGTCCCCAATGGGCTGAGCCCCAGTCGCCCAGGGGACAACTCCTTCCCTTTGCTTCCTGGGAACATTCTCTCAAAAGAAGTATTTGCACCTAAATCCTTGATTCGGCATCTGCTTTGCACAATATCTTCCAAGCTCAAATCCCATGGCACCATTTCATGCACACTTAACAATGGCCATCTTTAAACTCCATACCCTTACTTTCATCCTTTGTCTTTGTTCTCTCTGTGTCTTGCACCTAAAATGCTTTCCTACCTTCACATCTCTCATCTCCTATTTTCTGAGCATCAGCTCTCCCCACCCCCATGATAAGCACAAGGAGGAATTGCTCAACTCTGCCCTCCCAGAGTAGTTGATCTCCCTTTGGCATATAACCTTTGTCCCCCAGGTCCCCTGACCTAGTGGAGGTTATTGATAACACATACCCCCTTCACTTTTGTTCAACTGATTCCTTCCTTGGCCCCAACTAGACCTTATCATTGCCCAGAGCTGCTCCAAATCTGTGATCTTAGACTCCAGTGTCCCCTGGATGACTGGAGACACTTCTCTGTGGCCTTCAGCATCTGTTCCATGAGGTTATCAAGGTCTCCAATCTCTTCTTCCCTATCTCTTAGTCCCTACAAGCCAGAACTACCCTATCAACCCCATACTGGTAAGTCTTTCCCCCAAACTCAGCAGTCCCTTGGCCCCTTCCACAGCTCCATCTGTATAAAACCCAGGGCTGGGTCAGTTCATTCAGCAGCCTCTGCCACTGGCCTCAGAAAACACGCAGAGTAGTTAAAGGCATTTGCAAGGGTTACTAGGGTTAGAATCCTGGCTCCACCACTATCCACTGTCTGACCCTTGGAAAATTACATAAGTTTTTGGCCTGCAGGCTCCTGTCAAAGAGAAAAATAATAAAGGATAGTGCTCAGGTTGATGGTTTCAATTTTTAAATGCCAAAGACATAGCGACCTCTCCGTCACTGGTTCTGCGGATACTGATTTTATTACTGTGTGTCTGCCTCACACACAGTTAGAACCATGCTCCCACAGGGTGGGCACTCCATAAATGCTAGCTGCTCTAGTTATACCATGTCAGTATCCTAGGGCAGCCATAACATATTACCACAAACTGGGTGCCTTTTCTCATATGTATTTTCTCACAGTTATGAAGGCCATAGTCTGAAACGAAGGTGTTGGTAGGGTTGGTTCCTTCCTTTCCTGCTTCTCTCCTTGCTTCTGGTGGCTGCTAGCAATCCTTGGTGTCCCTTGGTCTCTAGATGCATAACTCCAAACTTTGCCTCTCTCTATATATTACCTTTCCCTCTGTGTCTCCGTGTCCAGTCTCCCTCTCATCTTGAGTTCCTTAATTTAATTACCTCGACAAAGACCCCTTCTCAAATAAGGTCACATTCACAGGTTCCACAGGTTAGGTCTTGGACATGTCATTTTGGGGCCACTCTTTAACCCTCTACAACTTTCATTACAAAGAATTTCAGTGGAAACGTTAAGAATGGAAGGCAGATTGCCGAGGATTTGAGAGACAAAGGGGAGGTGAAGGAATACAGATTGGAGAAAAATTGGCTAAGAAAGAATGCAGATGGAAAGGGAGCTTAGAGGGAGGCTCAGAGCAGAAGAGGGATTTGGGTTCCTGTTTTAAAACATGGTAGACTCTTCAGCCTGCGGAGTGGGAGAAACAGGAGAAACAAGGAAGAGCTTAAAGATCTCGAACATTTACAGAATATGGAGTGAGGAGCTGGCTCCAGAGTGAAGTCGCCATCAATAAATCAGGGCTGCTTCATGACTCAGTAAATCCCTGGATGGGCCAGCTACAGACCCGACAGCGGGCTATGGAACAAGTCAAAACAGAGACATGGCTGCAGGAGAGAAGCATGAGCCAAGGAACCACCAAAGACAAGAGAAAACATAACCAACCAAGCCTCTGGTAGAAGAGTCTGAAACTTAAAAGGGCTGACTCAGAGATCATTCACTGATTCTCTGCGCATAAAGCACTGTCAGTTTCTCATCTGAAGCAATAAATACTGCTGGAGGGCAGGCAGAGTTACAATGCCCCTTGGATGGAGAAGCAGAAAGGTGTTGAGGTTACTGAAGGGCACACAGGTAGCTAGGTGGTTTCTCAGAGTCCCCAACTAAGGAGGCAGAGAGCCCAGGGAGGTCCTCTCTCTGGCAGCAAGAAGGGACAGTCATTGAAGTCCCCATCCAGACATGGGCTGTTGTCCCCCTTTTCACCCTCTTCCTGGAATTCTATGAGAGGGATCGTCCCTGGTATGCCACCTCTTGTAACTTCCTCAAGAGCCTTTGCAGAGAGCCCACTGCTCTCCAGCCCTTCCCAGTGGGTGCTATCTTGTTGCATCTCTCCAACTAAACTCTCTCCCAAGTGAGTGCCAGTGGTGCTTGGCTCCAATTTGCACGCCCAGTCTATGGCTTCCAAACCTAATCTTCAGCCCATTGGTCTCCCCTGAGCTCCAGATTCACAGCCCAGCCACCTGCTGCACTGTCCATCTGGATGTCTCACAGCACTTTGAATCCAACGGATCCAAACCCAATTCATCTTGTGGCCCCCAAACTTGCTCCTCCTGGTGTGTGCCCTACTTGCTCATTGGCACCACAAGCCACAAACCTGCCACAAACCTGCCACCCCCAGCATCCTGTCAATGTCAATTTTCAAGAACTGTCTGTCCTTTTCTCTTATAACTACCTCATGACGCTGCCTCATTCTCTTCATCCCCAGGCCTTTTTACTGTGCCTTACCTGGACCCTGCCAAAGACTCCCACCAGGTCTCCTGCCAGCTGGCCTCTCTGGTCAATCCTCCAAACTTCCGCACCATGATCTTCCTACATCACAAAGGTAATCCCTTGCTCAACTCTTTAAGGATCTCAACTGGCTTCTCTACCTCTGCTGGGCAAAGCAAAACTGGCACTGAAGGCCTTGTAGGAACTGGCCCCTGCCATCACCCAAGCCTTAGAACAGCCCCACTTCCATCTCCACCCTCCAGTTACACCCTAGATTTGCAATTTTCCAGATGTTCCCCACCTTGGTCTAGATTGTTCCTTCTTCCCACTGTGCCTGCAAGAAGCGCTCCTGAGAGTTCCCCTGGGGTTAACCCTCTCCTTTGTCACACTGCTCACACTACTATATGATGATTATTTACCTTCCTATCTACCCACTAGACCGTGCAGAGAGCTAGACTGTCTGGTCCCCAGGGTGGATTCCAGGAGCTGACACATGCTCTGTCCCGGGTTAATGTGCGCTGGACTGTGCTGAATTGTCACAGTGTCCACGGTTCTGCCACAGTTTGCAGTTTACTTATTCATCACTCTCTTACTATTTCCAGTCTTCTTCATAACACATAGTTGGCTCAAAGTATCTTTGTACAAATAAGTTTCTTTTTCACCTTTGAATTATTTACTTGGAATATATTTCCCATATTGGTTTCGCTTGGTCAAAGGTGATACATAAGTTTGTGGCTCTTATTAGGCATTGTTAATTAGTTCTCTAGAAAGACTGTGTTGATTCACCTCACTGCTCCATGCTTGCCTGGTTCTCTGCAACACCACCAGCACTGAGTTTTACCATTCTCATTCGTATTTGCTATTTTAACAGATGTGCAATGTTGACAGTTTCCTCCTTCAGGAAGTCTTCTCTGGTCCTAGAGAGGTATTTATGGTAGAGGATAATAAGAGCATAACAGAGGGTAGCAGAGGGAACTGTGGGAGCCCAGATTTGGTGTAGGGACCCTAATACAGGCTGTGAGATTCAAGGAAAACTTCCTAAAGGAGAATACACCTAACTCAGACCCATCAAGTTGATGTCTGGTCTTTGCTCATCTCCTGCTGTGATGTTCCTATGTCCCAAGGAAAATAAGTCACAATAACTCAACTTTTCCTATCCTACATGGAGGACACTGAAACTCACAGGGACCATGCACTCAGGGACAGGGGCAGAACTTTTCCCTAGCTCCATGTGACTGTTCCTGGGACCAGCGTTCTCCTGGCTATCTCCCTGCTGTTGAGGAGGGACAGGGAGAAAGAAGACACTTCCCAAGAATGACTGTGTGATAGGCTTCAAGGAAGGCACTTTTTACCTCTTACCTCAGTCACTACAACCCTGGAAGATAGTATTACCACCCCAGTCTACAAAGGAAGAAGGTGTAGCCCAAGGTCACACAGTGGGGCAAGTCTAGTGCCATCCAGAATATCCAGCAACAAAGACTCTCAATCCTCTTAGAGGGCTTGCTATCCCACCTCCCTGCCACACTCATCTCAGAGAGAATGCAAGAGTTCAGCAATGTCAGGGGTTAATTCATATGTCCAGATCCTAACGCCTTAGACCTCAGAATACGCTCTTATTTGGAGATAGGGTCTTTAGAGAGGTGATCAAATTAAAATGAGATCATTAGGGTGAGCCCTGATTCAATATGACTACTGTCCTTATAAAAAAGAAAAAAAAAGATAGAAATTTGGATAGAGAGAGAGAGACATGCATAGAGGAAAGAGAATGTGAAGAGACACAAGAAGAAACAAGACGAAGAACCCCCAGGCTACCAGAAGCTAGGAGAGGCCTGGACAGATCCTTCCCCAACAGCCCTCAGAAGGAACCAGCCCTGCCAACACCTTGATCTCACTCTCAGCCTCCAGAACGGTGAGAACATCAATTTCTGTTGTTTAAGCCACTCAGTCTGTGGGACCTTGTTCCAGCAACCCCAGTAAATTAATACAAAGGGAAAACTGCCACCCACCCCCAAAACAGGAACTCCTGAAGATATTTTTTAAACGAATGACTTTTGTGATTTCAAATTGTTAAATTAAAAACATGCGCCCTCTCATTTCACCATTGGCAGTTTGGTGACTTTTCTTGCAGCTTCGTTTGCTTGCTTTTCCCCTCTGCAATTGCTAGAATGTTCCTCAGAGGGCTCCTGTGAGCCTTGAATGAGAGCCCGGTTAAGTTTCTCAGCTCAGAATCCAGCACCCAGTTCAGCACTGTACACTGTAGATTTATGCATATTTATCTAGACATTGTATAAAATGAGAGTCATGCTGTTTTATAACTTCCTCTTTTCACCTACCAGCTTGAGTGTTTCCCCATATATTTAAAAATTTCAACAGCAAGACATTTAATATCTGCAGAGTCTTCCATCTGTAAATGCAGTATAATCTATTTACCCAATTTCCTGTCATCAAACATTTATGCAATTGCCAATTTCCCCCGGTTATAAATAAGTCTGGGTCAAATCATCTCTGAATTTAGGATACAACCCAGAAACGGCATGGCTAAATCAAAGCATAATTCTCCTCAAGGCTTTTGTACAGACTGTGAAACCGTCCTGCGGAGAAGCTACACAATTCACCTCCGCAGCAGCGAGGTCAGCGCTCACTTCCCTGCACCTTACCAACATCTGGCGTTTTCCCTATTATTGTTTTGACCAGTTCTATAGAGAGGAAAAACCAGAATCTCCTTTTCATTTGTACTTTGGGACTTCTAATGTTTTCATAAGGTTTTTGTATTTCTTCAGTGAACTACGTTAATCATCCTTTGCCCGTTTTGTCCACTGCTCAGTTCCTCTTATTGTTAGGGGTTTAGCTGGACTTGAAAGGGCAGCTGCAGATGGGAGCCCACGGGACAGTTTCCTCCCCACCCTTCTGACCCTCCTCCTCCCACTTTCCCATCCTCCAGAGCTTTCCTTTGCTCTCCAGGGAACCTTTGTCATTCAAACTGGCCCCTGCTTCCCAGGGTCCTGGGAAAGACTTCTCTCACCGCCCTCTCCACCTTTTGCTACTTTCCCTCCAAGACCCACATTCTTGAGGCTCTCCCCACGCCCTGCACATCCTCCCTCGAAATTCTTCACGGAGGCCCAAAGCCACAGACCCATACTGACCGAGCCCCTGAGCAGGAATCCCAGCCTGCCCTGCCCTGGCCTGGCCTGAAAGGGGAGGGAGCAGGGAGGTGGAGAGAGTTCAGAGGAGCAGGGGCCAGGGAAAGGCCTGGGAGAGAAAGGCCATTCTGTGGTTTAAGAACCTATCTCTGATATCTTTTGATGTTTGATGCCCAAGAATGGAGCTCAAAGCCCAAGTCAGCGACCTGCAGGCTGTCACCTTGCAGTGAGGGGGAAATGCAACCTTATACATAAAGCATCTCACACAAAAAGTCAGGTGCACAGGATCAGGCCTGGCTTCTCTAAGAAAGATGGGCCTTGGAAAGGTCAGGCATGCGCTTGTGGCTGGAAAGTGGGTTGATGGCGGGCAGAAGGAAGAGATTGGACAAAGCTGGGAGGTCAGAGGTCCTGGTGCAGTACAGCTGGGGATGGTCATAAAAATGAAGGGTTTCAGGGTACACAGGACCTAGGGTCAGTGCCTGGTACTGAAAGGGCTCAGGCATCAGTTCAGGCAGTGGACAGGACTCCACTCTGGACACCCTGTTTCCATTTCCGTCTCCAACTTCACTCAATCACTCACTCAAGGCATCTGTAGGAAGGTCCAGCCTGTACCAGTTTGCTGGCCCCGTCCTGAATCTGTGGAGAGACAAGCCTGGACCAGAGCTATCAAAGCAGAGGGCACCCCGAAAATAGTAACGAAAACTGGAGTCAGAGGACGCTTCCCAGAAGCAGCCTTTCAGCGGGACCTCGGGGTGCGAGCTTATCAGATAATGGCTGTTGGGGAAAGCAGCGCTGCTGCCAAGAGTACCCCGAACCCCGTGGAAAGTGAAGTTTGAAGGTGACCGAGTCATCCAGGAGGGTAGGGTGCAGGGGAAGGGGCAGGATGGAGCCCGCGAAGGGCGCCTGGTGCCGGACCCCAAAACTCAAGATGGGCGAGGCGCACCAGGCGGGGTTTCGCAGAGACCGGTGCAGGGCTCGGCGACCCCAGCCCGGGCGATGGGGAGAGGGCGGGGAAGGGGCCGGGGGCCGGCGCCCCCCACGCCCACCCCCGCCCGCCCCGCCCCCGGCCGGCGGCACGTAGCGCTCGTAGGCTCTGCGCGCCGGGGCAGGTAACAAAGCGGCCAGTGTGGGCCGGGCGCCGGGGCGGGTCCTGCCCGCAACCTGCCGGGTGAGGGCTGGGGGCCCGAGGGGGGGGCGGCGGGGGGCGGCAGGGGGCGGGGCGGGGGTTGCCAGGCAGGACCTGCCGCGCCCGGCCTCTGTCCACCCCAGCAAGGCGCCAAAGTCCCTGTTAGAGACGGGATGGCCGAGGCCCAACATTGAAAAGACCTGGCCCCGAGTCGCGCCGGGAGTGGTGAAAGGCGCAGCTCTGAGTTACGAGGGACGAAGGAGGGCTGTGCTCGTACTTGTCCTGTCGGCACCCCCACTCCCAGAGTGAGGACGGGGACGGCGCCCCAGGCCTCTGGGCGGAATTCGATCTATGTGAACATCCAGGTGCACGGGTCTGCGCTCCGGAATGTCTTATCTAGGAGGCCAGGGGAGTCTACCTGGATGGACTGGTTTCCCAGCGGCTGTTTAAAAGTCTGCTCTCTATCAAAGGAAGAGGGAAGGGAGGCACTGATGAGGTTAGGGGGCAACCAAAGCCTTTGTAAGCCACCCGTGGTGACACCATTACCTGTCCCCAGGCCCGCAGGATGCATTCTTAGCTATTTACAATCCCCCAGACCCGGTATCCACCTGTGCTGGTGTCTGCATAAACCGACAGGCTGTGTCCACGCCTGACCTCACACGTGTGGGTCGGCTGGTGCTCCCCACCAGCCACCCAAGAGATCTGTACAAGGAGTGCTGGAGAGTGAACTCTAGAATGGCCCTTTGGGATCATTCATCCCCTTTCTTCTCTTCCACCCCACTCCTTGGGCCTGGGCCCTTTGTCCTCTGCCCAGGGCAATCCTGGAGCAGATGGAGGAGGAGAACAAAGGCACTTTGGGAGGGAATGTCCTCTGACTGGGAGCGGTTGCCCTCCCTCAGAGCCCCCACAGGCCATCCCATTACAGAGGGGAACTCCCATCCCCCACCTAAGCTGCCAAATGCAGCTGAGGACCACCCAGGGTAGGTTTGTAGGCCACAGGAGAACATGGAGCTAAGAGGCAGTGTCCTGCCCCTGCTGGGGCAGGGTGGGGTGGAGAAGACTGGCTGCTTTCTATGTCCTCATCAGTGTAATGGAGTACCTAGCAGGCCGATGGCTGTGGTCTGGGTCCCCCATTTCTACCCTTTTAGACTACTTTGGAGCTTATCAGCAGACCTGGGAAGGGGCAGTACCCACACTCTCTCCCCTATCCTTGCAGCCTACCCTAGAGCCCTGGTTTCTGGAAAGGGAGCCTTGAGAGCCACAGAGAGAAGCTCTGAGGTGCCACATAGCCTGGAGCAGTCTCTAGGTCAGCTAGAAAGAAGTGAGGGCTGGGGATATAGCTCAGCGAGTAGAGTGCCTGCCTCGCAAGCACAAGGCCCTGGGTTCAATCCCCAGCACAAAAAAAAAAAAAAAAATTGGAAGAAGTGAGACCAAGACACGGAGCAAGTCACACACAGATGCAGACATGAGGCTGCAGCCCCAGGAGCTCAGGGCTCAAAGACCAGTGTTCAGAGAGAAAGGGAAGCCCCCCCTCCCCCCGCCATGAATTCATTTGGATAGAAACCCCTCTGCATGCTCAGGCTGGGACCTGTTGTAGATTGTCACTGCTCTGACCCTGATATGGTCAGTCTGCAGCTCCAGGCTGCAGCTCCCCAGGGACCAAGGAATGCTCAAATTCTGTACCAAGCCTAGGGCCCAACAACCCAGGTGGCCAAGCTCTGCTTGCTGAGCATCTAGCATGGGGTGTTGATGTGTCCATCTCCCCACGTTGAGAACTATTCACAGGTGTCTTCTGTGCCTGGCTAGATTCCTTCCCAGGTCCTCCATCTCATAGTCCCCTACAGTATAGGGCAAACCATGCTAAAACACAAAAGCCTGAATTGAAATCAGTCCTCGCCACCACCTTCTGGCTCTTGTGTCTTTGGATTGTCCTTTCTTTACAGAATTAGGATCACAGGCAACTCCCTCCAAGCACCCAGGGTTCTCTGTTCACCCTGCACACTCTTCCCCTCCCCTCTCTTTATATCTGCCTGTGTACCTGCACCGGCAGCTCCCCACGGGCAGGAGCTGGTCTCCCTCATATCTCTGTGCCCACTATTGTCCAGCATTGTCCAATACGTGATTAAACTCATGATGGAAGAAGTCAAAATTTGTTGAATGGTAAATGATGAGTGAAAACATTTTGTTAATCAGAGAGGACTATGCATAGATGAGGGCTTTGGTCATTATGTCAATATTTTAAATCACAGGGAGAAAAAAGTGGTGGGGTCTGGGGATACAGCTCAGTGGTAGAGCACTTGCCTAGCACATGTGAGGCCCTGGATGCTATTGCCAGCACCACAAAAAAAAAAAAAAAAAAAAAAAAAAATTCACAGAGGTTTAGGGGACTTGAACATTATCTTACAGACTCACTGAAGATAAGGAAAGTGAGGTTCAGAATGTAAACAGATGGCCAGAGATCACATATACAGTTGACATACAAGCTATCCTGCTTGAATGTCAACTGAAGTCTCCTAATTCCTAGGGCAGAAGGGCCTCCCCATTCCCCTTCCCCAGGTCATTCTTATCAGACCATCCCTCTTCCCCACATGGACCCAGTCAGTGCAGGCCAGCACTGGATCCCTGTCTTCCAAGAGCCGTGAATGCATGGGGAGTTCTCAAGGGCCGAGGACAGGGCGCTACCTTAGAGAGGCTCTCTGAGCGTGCACAGCCTGGAAGGTGTAAAGGGTGGAGGCAGTGGTAGCAGAGCTGGAGGCTTCCCTGTGGATTTCCCAGCAGAGCTGAGGGTAGTGGAATCAATATGGACTTCAGAGCCAGACTAACCCGGCCTTCAATTCTGACTCTGACATGCATTAGCAGGTCAGTTAGTTGAGCAAGTTAGTTACTTCATCTATGAGCCTCAGTTTCCTTACCTATAAGATAGGAATACTAATTGCTACCTGATAAACCAGCTGAGATGATTCTCTGAAAACATAAGCAAAAGTTCCTGGATCCAGAGTAGAAGTACCATAATTGTGTCTCTACCCCTGGTCTCTCTGTCTCTCTCTCCTCTTCCTCCTAACTCCAGATTCCCCTCTACTCCCAAGATGAAATGAGGGAAAAAATCCCAATCTGCTGTCCTTCCTCCACAGTCCAGAGGCCATTGTAAGGAGGAGAGTGGTATGGGGCAGTGAGGACTTCAGTAAACTAAAAGTGGTATCTCATAAGGTACCCACATCAAATCTCAGAAACCTGTGAGTGTTACCTGATATGGCAAAAGATGGGTTTAAATTAAGGATCTTGAGGGGAGGAGCTTTTCCTTCGTTGTCTATGTAGGCAGTATATGCCATCACAAGTGTCCTTATAAGAGAGAGGAGAGGCACAGACAGAGAGTGTACGACAGACATATGCAGAGGAGGAGATGTGAAGATAGAGCAGGAGATTAGAGTGATGTGGCTGCAAGCCAAGGAACATCTGCAGCCACCAGAAGCTGGAAGAGGCCAAGAACAGATTCTTCCCCAGAGTCTTGGAAGGGAATGGAACTCTTCTAATATTTGTACTCAGATTTCTGACTTCCGGGACAGTGGAAGAATACATTTTTGTTGTTTTAAGCCACTAAGTTTGTGATTACCTGTTACAGCAGCCACAGGACACTAATACAGGCCTATCAGTTTGGCTCCTGATTAGGCACACCCCTCTCTCTATACCTCTCATCTCCTAGCCCGTCCTGGACCTAAGCCCCGAAGCCTGATCATGGTGGGGTAGGATGTCCATGTAGGGGTAAAGGGAAATATCCCTTCACCTTTGAAAAGTTTGCTGTAATAAACTGACAAGAATAAATAGGAGAAAAGGCAAACAAGTTTATTAAGTCACAGCATGGGAGTGACCACAGGAGTGTGGTCACCTACTAGCTCAACACCATTCAAAAACTTACATGAAAAGTCCCCTTTTCCTATAAGGGAGGGGAGGATAGGGAGTGGAGATAGTTTTTAGGGGAATAGTAAATAGTTTTAGGGGGACTCAATGGACATGGAGAACACACAATGGCCTGGGACAAAGTTTGCTGGGCCTGAAGAACAGACAATGGTCTCTCTGGGACCAAAAGAGAGGACAATGATATGTGACCACAGTGTGTCCCAGAGTGTTGATATACTTCAATCTTTTTTTTTTTTTTTTTTTTTTGGGGGTTTATATAATCCAATTTTTTTTTTTTTTTTTTTTTTTTGTAGATGTACATGAAACCTTTATTTTATTTATTGATCTTTATGTGGTGCCAAGGATCGAACCCAGTTCCTCACACATGCAAGGCAAGTGCTCTGCCATTGAACCACAAACCCAGCCCTGACATTCTTCAATCTTTATTCCTGTGATACAAGTTTAGTCTTCTTTTGTAAATGAAATTTCAGTAAGAAGACTGAAGGCCATTGTGTTCCTCTTTTGGTGGATCAGTCAGGTAGCTAATTGAACTTGCAGAAAGCCTCTCCCTGTGCTGAGAGGGGGAGAAACGGGAAGGTCAGAGAGACCTTGATTCAGAGGTAAGTTCTAAGGCCTCTCAGCATGCTGAAGAACTGGGGAAAAACACAACAGGAAAATTAGGAGGCCTATATTTAAATTTTGCCTCTGCATTACTCATCACATGAACTCAACTAAGTCACTTAGCCTTTCTGGTTCAAGTCTTCTCACCTACCAAATAGCCAGACTGGAGTGCATGATTTTCCTGGGCCCTTTTGGTTCTGACTATAAGTGAACAAGGGAAGGGTGGGAGGGTTTAGGAGGCAGAAGAAAAATAATCAATGCCAAGGGGCAAATATGTTCAAGCCTATGAATGGAGTTTGAATTTCTCTCACAGAGTCAAGGAGAAGCAGCTGCAGGTAAGCAGGGCCTGCCCCATCATACTCCTCTCCAGGGAGATGGCTCTGTCCATAACCCCCACCACTCAAGTGGGTACATTTGAACCGCAGAACCTTGTCCTCTGCTCTGGTCCGAATGTTTGCATCCAAACTTTATATGTTGAAATCCTAATCACTGGTGGTAGGATTTGGTGGGCCTTTGGGAGGTGAGAAGGTCATGAGGGCATTACTGGGATCTAGGTCCTTATAAAAGAGGCCCCAGCTTGCTAGCTAGTCCTTCCACTATGTGAGGACACAGCAAGAAGGTACCGTCTGTGACCCAGAAAGTAGACCTGAATAGACACTGCACCTGCCACTGCCTTGACCTTGGACTTCCCAGCCTCCAGAACTATGAGAAATACATTTCTGTTGTCTATGTCACATAGTCCAGCAGCCAGACTGGATGAAGACATACTCTATGGGCAAAACTAACTGACAAAGAGGGGATCGGACCTGGGGGCTGCCTGACAACCAATGACATGGAGGGAGAAGATAAGCTGGGTCAAATCTCATTCTCACCCTTGGCAACTTGAAATTGGAAAACGTGGTAGGAAAATAGAGGCAAAGACCTCACGATACAGAGAGATCTGAGCCTATTCAAGCCAGTGGCTGAATAGAGAAATTAAAGTGAGATAGTCGCCAAGAGAATGAGGTGGAGCAAAGTTGGATGGTCAGAAAGTTATGTCCCAAAGGTTCTCGAGCATGGAGAAGGCCCCAGACATAACATTTGGTAAGAACTTTGTTTTCAAAAGTGTGTTGTCAGGAAAGAAGGAGAATACTCACCAGCCAGGAGCTGTGGACTATCTCACCAATTTTTTAATGTGACAAAATTAGACCTCTAATAACTAATAATAAATGAGAATAAGTGAGTTTACCAAGCTCACAATAAAGTCAATATCTTAAATTCAATCATTTCTGTATACTAAGAATAAACAACTAGAAACTGAAATTTAATAAGCACTTTTTATTTTTGATATTTATTTTTTTGGTACTGAGGACAAACCCAGGAGCACTTTACCACTGAGCTGCTTCCCCAGTCCTTTTTATTTTTAATTTGGTGACAGTTGCTGAGGCTGGCCTCAAAATTGCAATGCTCCTGCCTCAGCCTCCCAAGTTGCTAGGATTACAGGTGTATGCCATTGCACCCAGCTTTAAAATCACATAAAAACATAAAATACTTAGTGGTACATTTAACAAAACAGATTGGAGATGTTTGCATTAGTTATCTATTGCTATATCACTAGTTATCTACGTTAGTGAGAGCACCAGTCATCACATTAGCCATGGGACTCTCCATAAGGTTGCTTACCACACAACTACTGATTCTCCCAGATGGGATGCCACTAAATGTTCTAAAATACTTAGAATACAGTCCTCCATATCTATATGTTCTACATCCATGAATTCAACCATCCACAGATTGAAAATATTCAGAAAATAAATTGCATGTCTACTGAACATGTACAGACTTTTTTCTTAAAAACTTCCTAAACAATACAGCATAACGTACTCAGCATTTACATTGTATTAGGTATTATAAGTAAATCTAGAGGTGCTTTTACCTATGTGGGAAGATGTGCATTGATGATTTGTAAATACCATACAGTACCATTTTAAACAAGGGACTTGAACATCTGTGGATCAGGTTGTCCAAGGGGGTCCTGAACCAATCCCCATGGATACAGAAAGACAGCTGTAACCAGGGTAGCTTCCCACAAAAAAAAAAAAAAAAAAAAAAAAAAAAAAAAAAAGAATTATCTGTGCCAACATCCCAGTATTGCTGAAGTTAAGAAAACCTGGGCCAAGCAAAGACTTAGTCTTAGTCTTAGAAAACAAAAGTCATCATCATTTTTTTTAAATTGATAAATTAGACTTCATCAAGATAAAAAACTTAGCCTGGACAGTGTTACACATCTATAATCCCAGTGACTCAAGAGGCTTGTGTTAGAGGATTGCAAGTTGAAGGCCAGGGCTGGGGATGTGACTCAGAGGTTAAGCACCCCTGATTCAATCCCCAGTACCAAAAAAAAAAAAAAAAAAAAGAAAAGAAAAGACATCATTTTTTAAGAAAGACAAAAAGGTAAGCCATAGATGGGTGAAGCATTTGTAAAATACTTATCTGGATTAAAATCCAGAATACATAAAAAAAACTCTTACAACTCGATAATGAGAAAAAAATCAATTTTTTAAATAGGTATAAGATTAGAACAGATATGTCACCAAAAAATGCAAACATGAATGGTCAGTGAGTACATAAAAAGATGTGTGTGTGTGTGTGTGTGTGTGCGCGCGCGCACGCGTGTGCGCACGCACTCATACCTGCATGTGCTTTGAGGTACTGGGGATTGAACCCAGGGGCACTCTACCACTGAGCTGCTTCCCCACTGTCCCCACAACCCCACTATGTTTTAAATTTTGAAACAGGGTTTTGCTAAATTGCCCAAATTGACCTGGAACTTGTGATCCTCATGCCTTAGTGTCCTGCATCACCGGAATTATAGGTGTGCTCCACCACACCTGACCATAAAAAGATTCCTAACATCTGACTAATGTGACTAATCTGACTAATCTAAGATGACATTAATCATTAATGTCATTCATTAGAGAAAGCAAACTTAAACCACAATAAATACCAATGCGCATTCACTGGAATGACCATAAATAAAAAGACTGAGAAGTTAAGCCAGGAAATGAAAAAGCATACTTAGCACTTTAAACCAGAAAATTCTTTAAAATTTAAAGTCCTAATACTATCCATTTGAAAACATTTACTGTATTTCTCCAATAAAATATTTAGGATCTATATATGGGTTATAGTATTTGTTCAGTGAGGATTACCTGTTAGAGATCTATAGAGATGGTCACAGAGTTTGTGTAGGGAATAAATCATTGAAGGGTCTTTGTGTCAGTGGGGATGTTTGAGATTTAGAACCTGCCATGGTAGGTCACAGGCACACTACACATCTGCTGATTAGGGAGGGATTGGACTTCTCAACATTAGGGCTCCCTCCATCTAGACCTCATGAGGCCCATTGTTGGGAGGCTCTTCATAATACCTCTGGGATTTTGCTCTGTGCCCCATGCAGATTCTTACACTAATGCCCCTCTGACTGAGTCAGCGTGAGTGGCTGGCCCTTTGTTTCTTGCCACTACAAGCTTTTCAGTAGAAAGGGTCAGAGTTCTGGTTTATGACTAAGAGGTTAAGACTAGATCTAGGATTATGACCCCAGAAAATCTAATGCAAATTACTCCTAGAACTGTGTCTAACACACGCATACTGTGTGTTGGTAAATAAATCAATGAATGAAAACCGGGGTAGGCTAAAGAATTTATTCCTTGGCTTCAGGGAGCTCAAACAATATCATAAAGAACAGGGAAGGGTACTGACTTTAGCAGCACATATACTAAAAATGGAATAATACAGAGATTAGCTATGGTCCCTGTGCAAAGGTGATGTGCAAATTCATGAATTGGTCCATATTAAAAAAAAAAAAGGATGGGGAAGGGTATCTCCCTTGATCCACTCTGACCCCTGCAGTATCAGGCACAGGCTTCCCACCACCCATCGCCTTTCTGCTAAAGGATTCCCCGTTCTTCCTGTATCATTCCACAAAAGGGAATCTTCCTGGTAGCAGTTATGAAAAAAAAAAAAAAAAAAAAAAGAAAAAGAAGAAGAAGCCACTTATCTTTCTCAGGAATAGTCCCTCAATGTCTTCTTGCTTTTCCCCAGTTCTGATTTGGGTCAGAGCCAACCCTGGACACCTGGCAGTAGACAGAAGGTGTACTATGTGGATTGGCTGACTCCTGATGCTAGGGAGTGAGCTGCTTCCTACAAGTGAGTCCGAAATACTGGTTCAGAGTATTACTGACTGGGATCATGGAATGGTCTTACTTTAAAGTGCCCCCAGTGATTCTGCCACTTTAAAAGATAGGGTCTCCCCACCCATTAGATCAGGCTTACACCCCCAGAAAGGTATTCCCAAGTGGTGGTGGTGCTGTTGATGGTGATGGCGTTGACAGTGGTGATAATGAGGATGGAAGCAAAGGCAGGGACGCCTGCTCTAAGCCTTGACATGTGCTTCTAGACTCTTTCATCTTCAAGACAGGACTGTGAGGTATGACTATAATCATCAGGCCCTCTTACAGATGAAAACTCTGAGGGTCCAGGAAGTCATTTCTACAAACTTGATGTTCCCATAAATAACAGAAGCACCCAGAAGCCTCTGACCCCAGTGTTCCACACATCCTGGGCCTCTGTTTAAGCCTTCTACTATGTAATTCCCTAGGCTAATTGCTTATCCTATTTCCATGGCTCTGGGACCTGGATTACTCCCAGCATTTAGCTATTACAAATAAAGGTGGTACAAATATTTATGTACAAGCTTTTGTAATGCTTTCTTTTCCCTTGGGTAAATAATTAGAAGTGGAATAATATGCTAGGTGTATGTTTAACTGTTTAAGAAATCATCAAACTGTTTTTCCAAAGAAAGTGTGCCATTTCATCATCACCAGCCAGCATGAGAATTCCAGTTGCCCCCATCTTCCCCAACATTTGATATGATCAGTCTTTTCAATATTGGATGTTCTAATAGATGTGGAGTGGTATCACATTAAGTTTTAATTTGCATTCTCCTAACAACTGTGATATCGAGCTTCTTTTCATGGTCTTATTAGCATCCATCTATTTTCTTTGGTGAAGTGTTTATTCAAATCAGTGCCCAGATTTTTATTGGGTTGTTTGTTTTCCTAGTACTGAGTTGTAAGACTTCTTTGTATATTCTGAAAACAAATTCCTTGCCAGATGTGTGATTTTTTTTCATCTCAGTTTGTGGCTTATCATTTTCTTTCTTGCCATATATATATATACACACACACACACACACACACACACA
>JAJEJO010051263.1:8946-35694 GCA_020662805.1 Glaucomys volans
AGAATATTCCATCCATCAAAAAGCGAATACACTTTCTTCTCAGCAGCTCATGGCTCCTTCTCTAAAATAGACCATATGTTATGTCACAAAGCTACTCTTAGCAAATACAAAAGCATAGAGATACTACCTTGTATACTATCAGATCATAATGGAATGAAATTAGATATCAATGATAAAGTTAAAAACAGAAACTACTCCAAGACCTGGAGATTAAATAATATGCTATTGAATGATGCATGGATAACAGAAGACATTAGGGGGGAAATTAAAAGATTCCTAGAGGTCAACGAGAACAAAGATACAGCATATCAGAATCTCTGGGACACTATGAAAGCAGTGCTAAGAGGAAAACTCATTGCATGAGTGCATGTAATAAAAGAATGAAAAGTCAACAAATCAATGACCTCACATTACAGCTCAAAGCCCTAGAAAAAGAGAAACAGATCATCACCAAAAGTAGTAGAAGACAGGAAATAATCAAAATCAGAGATGAAATTGGAAAAAAAAAGAAACAATTCAAAAAATTGTCAAAACAAAAAGTTGGTTCTTTGAAAAAATAAAATTGATAAACCCTTAGCCACACTAATGAAGAGAAGGAGAGAGAAACTCCAAATTACTAAAATTCGTGAAGGAAATGGACATATTACAACAGACAATTGAAATACAAAATATAATAAGAAGCTACTTTGAAAATTTATACTCCAACAAAATAGAAAATCTGGAAGACATCAACAGGTTCCTAGAGGCATATGAGCCACCCAAACTGAATCTGAAGGACATAGACAACTTAAATAGATCAATTTCAAGCAAGGAACTAGAAGAAGTCATCAAAAGCCTACCAACAAAGAAAAGTCCAGGACCAGATGGATTCACAGCCGAGTTCTACAAGACCTTCAAAGAAGAGCTCATTCCAATACTCCTCAAAGTATTTCAAGAAATACAGGAGGAGGGAATCCTTCCAAACTCATTCTATGAAGATAATATCACCCTGATGATATTATTAGCTTGGGAATCAACCTAACAAAACCAGAGAAGGACACAACGAGGAAAGAAAATTTCAGACCCTTATCTCTAATGAACATAGATGCAAAAATGCTTAACAAAATTTTAATGAATCACATACAAAAGCATATTAAAAAGATAATGCACCACGATCAAGTGGGTTTCATCCCAGGGATGCAAGGTGGGTTCAACATCCACAAATCAATAAATGTAATTCACCACATCAACAGACTTAAAGTCAAGAACCACATGATTATTTCAGTAGATGCAGAGAAAGCATTTGATAAAATACAGCACCCATTCATGCTCAAAACACTGGAAAAAATAGGGATAGTGGGGACATTCCTTAACATTGTAAAGACTATCTATGCTAAGCCCACAGTTAACATCATTCTAAATGAAGAAAAATTGAAAGCATTCCCCTTGAGAACTGGAACAAGGCAGGGATGCCCTCTTTTGCCACTACTATTCAACATTGTTCTTGAAACTCTAGCCAGAGCAATTAGACAGACCAAAGAAATTAGAGGAATACAAATAGGAAAAGAACTCAAGCTATCCCTATTTACTGATGACATGATTCTCTATTTAGAGGACCCTAAGAATTCCACCAGAAAACTTCTGGAACTCATTAATGAATTCAGTAAAATAGCAGGATATAAAATTAATGCTCATAAATCTAATGCATTTTTATTCGTAAGTGATGCATCCTCGGAGAGAGAAATTAGAAAAACTACCCCATTCACAATAACCTCAAAAAAAATTAAAAACTTGGGAATCAATCTAACAAAAGAAGTGAAAAACCTATAAAATGAGAGCTACAGAACACTAAAGAAAGAAGTTAAAGAGAATCTGAGAATATGGAAAGATCTCCCATGTCCTTGGATAGGCAGAATTAATATTGTCAAAATAGCCATACTTACAAAAGTGCTATACAAATTCAATTCAATACCAATTAAAATCCCAATGATGGACCTCATAGAAATAGAGCAAGCAATCATGACATTCATTTGGAGGAATAATAGACCCAGAATACCTAAAGCAATCCTTAGCAAGAAGAGCGAAGCAGGGGATATCACAATACCAGACCTTCAAATATACTACAGAGCCATAGTAACAAAACAGCATGGTATTGGCACCAAAATAGACATGTAGCTAAATGGTACAGAGTAGAGGACACAGAGACAAACCCACGTAAATACAGGTATCTCATACTAGACAAAGGAACCAAAAATACAATGGAGAAAAGGCACCCTCTTCAACAAATGGTGCTGGGAAAATTGGAAATCCATATGCAGCAAAATGAAACTAAACCCATATCTCTCACCCTGTACAAAACTCAACTCAAAGTGGATCAAGGACCTAGAAATCAGACCAGAGACTCTGCACCTAATAGAAGAGAAAATAGGTCCAAATCTTCATCACATTGGCCTAGGACCAGATTTCCTTAACATGACTCCCAAAGCACAAGAAATAAAAGCAGGAATCAATGATTGGGATAGAGTCAAACTAAAAAGCTTTTTCTCAGCAAAGGAATCAATCAGCAATGTGAAGAGAGAGCCTTCAGAGTGGGAGAATATCTTTGCCACACACACTTCAGATAGAGCACTAATCTCCAGAAGCTACAAAGTGCTCAAAAATCTTTACACCAAGAATACTAATAACCCAATCAATAAATGGGCCAAGGAAATGAACAGACACTTTACAGAGGAAGATCTACAAGCAATCAACAGATTTATGGAAAAATGTTCAACATCCCTCATTGTAAGAGAAATGCAAATCAAAACCACCTTAAGATTTCATCTTACCCCAATTAGAATGTCTTTTATTAAGAATACAGGCAACAACAGGTGTTGGTGAGGATGTGGGCAAAAGGGTACACTCATACATTGCTGGTGGGAGTGCAAGTTGGTGCAGCCACTCTGGAAAGCAGTATGGAGATTCCTTAGAAAACTTGGAATGGATCCACCATTTGACCCTGCTATCCCACTCCTTGGCCTATACCCAAAGGACTTAAAATCAGATTACTGCAGTGATGCAGCCACATCAATGTTCATAGCTGCTCAATTAACAATAGCTAGGTTGTGAACCAACCTAGATGCCCTTCAATAGATGAATGGATAAAGAAACTGTGGTATATATACACAATTGAATATTATTCAGCCATAGAGAAGAATAAAATTATGGCATTTGTAGGTAAAGGGAAGATGTTGGAGACTGTTATGCTAAGTGAGATCAGCCAACCCCAACAATCCAAAGGCTGAATTGTCTCTCTGATAAATGAATAATGATACATAATGTGGGGGCGAAGGGTGGCAAGAATGGAGGAAGGGTATATAGCATAGAGGGAAGGGATGGGTGGGGTCGGGGTGGGGGGTAAGAATAATAACAGATTGTGTGACAGACATCATTGCCTTGTGTATATGTATGAATGTACAGATGGTGTGACTCTTCTTTGTGTACAATCAGAGAAACAATAGCTGTACTCCATTTGTCTTCAATGAATCAATAAGCAAATAAAAAAACTATACATAAATGGAAGAAAGATCAATGGAGTATTGGAAAGAAAATTATGGGAAGGTCCAGGGGATGGAAAGGTGAAGTACTAGGGACTGAAGTGGAGCAAATCATATTCTAAGTTTTTATAATTGTGTCCAAATGAAACCCACTATTATGTATATCTATAATGCTCTAATAAACAAAAGAACACTAAATGATGTAAAGAAAAAAAACATGAAAAACAGCAAAGGAATGAAGTACACTAGACATATAGCCAATCAAAGGATAAACTAGTTCACATTAAAAGCCAGAATAAAATCAAAATGACAGGGAATAAAAATCATTTCTCAATAATAACATTGAATGGAAATGTCCTGAACTCATCAATCAAATGACATACTGGCAAAGCAATGACCAACTATATGGCATCTACAAGAGACTCACCTCATAGACAAAGACATCCACAGGGTGAAGGTAAAATGATGGAAAAAACATATAATTCACATGGATACCATAAACAAGTGGAGTTCTTAGTCTCATGCCTGATAAAGTAGACAGCACATCAAAATTAATCAGAGGAGTCAAGGAAGTTCATCCCGTACTGCTTAAGGGAATGGTACATCTAGAAGACATGATCTTAAATATTTATGGCCCAAACAATGGAATATCTATGCACATCAAAAAAACCCATCTGAATTTCAAGAATCAAATAGACCACAAGATTATAGTACCAGGTGAATTTAACACACCTCTCTCACCACTGAACAGATCCTCCTAACAAAAACTAAATAAGCTACAGAACTAAAAATACAATAAATAATTCAGATTTAGCAGATATATATAGAATATTTCATCCATCAATGACTGAATGCACTTTCTACTAAGCAGCACATGAATCCTGCTCTAAAATAGATTATATCTTAATCCAAAAAGCAAAAGGCTTTTGACAAAATACAGCACCACTTATTTTCAAAAAACTTGAAAACCTAGGGATAGAAGGAACTGTGACCTCAACATCATAAAAGCTATATATGCTGAACCCAAGGCCAACATCATTCTAAATGGGTAAAAATTGAAAACATTCCCTCTAAAAATTGGAAAAGACAGGGATGCACTGTTTCACCACTCCTATTAAGCATAGGCCTTGAAACTCTAGCCAGATTATTTTGAGAGAGAAAGGAAATTAAAGGGCAATGAATAGAACTCAAATCTTTCCTACTTACTGAAAACATGATTCTATATTTAGAACAACCCAAAAACTCCACCAGAAAATTTCTAGGACTCATTAATGAACTCAGCAATGTAACAGGATAAAAAATAACACCTGTAAATCAATTGTATTCCCATATATCAGTGACGAATCAACTGAAAGATAAATTAGGAAAACTATCCCATTTACAATTGCCTCAGAAAAATATTTCAGAACTAATTGAATGAAAGAGATAAAAGTCCTCTACAATGAAAACTACAGAACACTAAAGAAAAAGTTGAACAAGACCTTAGAAGATGGAAAGATCTCCCATGTTCTCAGACAGACAGAATTAATAATGTCAAAATAGCCATAGCACCAAAAGTACTAAACTGATTTAATGCAATGCCTATTAAAATTTCAATGATGCTCTTCATAGAAATAGAAAAAGCAGTCATGAAATTCATTTGAAAATAATAAAAGGACCAGAATGCCACAGCATTTCTCAGTGAGCAAAGTGAAGCAGATGGCATCAAAATAGCAATCCTTAAATTATACTACAGAGTGATGGTAATGAAAATAGCTTGGCTTTGGCACCAAACCCTTTAGATAGACCAATGGTACAGAATAAATGACAAAGAGAAAAACCCACATAAATACAGTTATCTCCTATTAGAGAAAAATGCCATAAACCTATACTGGAGAATAAACAGCTTCTTCAACAGATGGTACTGGTAAAACTGGAAATCCACATATTGCAAAATGAAATTTTTCCCTATCTCTCACTCTTCACAAAACAATCAATCAAGGACCTAGGCATTAGACCAGGAAATATGCACATACTACAAGAAAAATTGGGCCCAAATCTACATCATGTTGGCATATGAACTGAATTTCTCAGTAAGGCTCCTAAAGCAAAAGAAGTAAAATCAAGAATCAATAAATGGAATGATATCAAGAAAAGCTTCTTCATGGAGAAGGAAACACTGAAGAATGTTAAGACAGAGGCTACACAATGGGAGAAAATCTTTACCATTGTACCTCATATAGAGCATTAGTCTTGAGACTAAAAGAACTAAAAGAGAACTAAAAGAACTAAAAGAGCTTAACACCAAAAAGATAAATAACCCAATCCATAAATGGCCAAAGGAACTAAATGGACACTTCACAGAAGAAGAAATACAATTGGTCAACAAATATATTTTTAAAAATGTTCAACATATCTTGCAATTAGAGAAATGCAAATTAAAGCTAAACTAAGATTTTATCACACTCCAGTCAGAATGGCAATTATCGACAATACAAGCAATGATAAATGTTGGTAAGGAAGTTGGGAAAAGGGCACACTCATTCTTTTCAGGTGGGACTGCAAATTGGTGTAACCACTCTGGAAAGTGTTATGGTGATTCATTAGAAAAATTGGAATTGGGATTTTGTTCAAGATGGTGGCTGCTTCATGGATTGAAACCATGTAAGCAGACAGGCAGCTTCTCTGCAAGGTGGGTGAACAAACACAAAAAAGGGAGGGGACCTTAGTGGAATTTAAAACTGAACATTCAAAGCAGACTTGGGATACAGGAGGATGGATAAAATAAAATCAGAAAAAATGTCTAGGGTCACAGTCATTCCCATGGTTATGACTGAAGCACCAGCAGAGCAGTCCCTCCATGAACATAGTAGAGAGATAAGGGAAAATTAAGGTAACCAGCATTTTGGGGAGGCATGTCTGGGTACACTGGTTTTAGAGATCAAGGACATTGTCCAACAAAACTGAAAGATGTGCTGCATGTCATCCATGTGCAAGGAAAGAAGCTAAAATCCAGGAAGCATGTGGAAGACAAAGGAAGGGACTATTTTCAGTCATAGTGCAAGGGCTGGCAACTGAAGAAGATAATTCCTGACAAACTTGAGTTTGACCCAAAATACAGGCCCAGTAAACACATGCTGTACAAGACATAGAGTATGCTTAAGTGGCCAGGAGAAAATCACATGTGGACAGAGGTTTACACAGGGAACAACTGGTGATGGAAACCTGTGCAGCTCTACCCTTCCCCCTCCAATCTTACTACTTTCAGGACCAGCTTGGAGAGATGCAACTGGTGTGAAATCAGAAGATCAAGGTTGGGAGAGATTGCTTGGAGACTGAATCTGAACCCAGGAAACATGGGGTTCACAGGCAATGTAGAGGACGAAGAATTGACTTCCCCACCACATGAGTGGAACCAAGGGCAGATCCCTGGGGTAAAGTCTTCCAGTGTGGACCAGCAAGAACTGGGCACTGAAGGTGTACTGATTAAAAACCTCTGTAAGAATTGGCATTCAGCAAAGTGGAGCCTGCCTAAGCCTAGGAATTCCACCTACAGGATTATCTCTTTCACTCCAGCAATGCAGAGGGTGGAACATCACCATCCAGATGACCACACCTAAAACTGCTGAGAAGAGAAGCTGAGAATATTTTGAAATCCAACAGAAAGAATTCTTTAACTTTTCATCAAGATCTAATTTCTTCTTTTTTCAATTCTTGTTGTTTAATTGTGTCCTAGATTCTTGTAGTCATTTGGCTGGACCTGAGCCTCATGGGGTCTTTTTCCCTTCTGGAGGGGGTAAGGTGACCCCCTTGCTACTCTGGGAGAGCAAGTTCTAGACACAGTCTCAAAATTTATTAAGGAAGTACAGCACTTTTATAGAAGAGAGGAGTCTGAGAACAAAGAACCAGTAGTGTAACATGATATCTTGTGAGAATGGTCCATTTAGGAGTCACACAGTTTTGCAAAGGGAGGAGGAGAGAGAAGGATGAGCAAAGCTCACCTGGGGCAATGGACATCAGTGGGTCTGATCACTTGGGAGTTTTCCCCCAAGCATGAATAATCCTGAGTGTGCAGTCAAGAATTTTACCTTCCTACAGCCTATGGAGCATATACCCCAGTTGCTCCTTTCTACATCCCCACATTTCCCCCCTTTCTTTTTTAAACTGTGAGTTCACCATTGAATGGCTCAGTAACAGCAACAGTGGCATTACAATATGTGGGGTAGACTCCTGTAAGAAAGAAAAACAATCTTAATGTCTTTGGAAGCTTAACAAGATATGAGGTTATAGTAGTATAGCAATACATGAGGCAAACTTCATTAGCACAATCTAAAAGTTTCAGTAGTATAATTATATATGAAGTGAATTTCATTAGTAGTGATAACAATTCAGTAGTAAAACTTAACAACCATATTATAGATTAGTGAGGGCAGCTACAAATGCTTTTTCCCCTTTAATAGATTATGACAGGGCTTTAACCACTAACTGTTATTGCTGCTTATGCTCTAGCAGCTGTTTCTTGAAAAGATTATAAATGCATTGAAATCCACAGAGACAAAGAAATAACAAAAGTATACTAAGCACTCCACTAATGAACAGATTCTTTAACCAATTGATATTTGGTAGCCAAGATGTTAACCAATCCCATATTCCTGAACCTCCTTCATATTGTCTTATGTAAGTGACTATGTTTTTAAGGTGAGAGAGTTCTTGTGTAATTGTATCACTGTTATCACTGAGATTAAAACAAAACATATTTTTCTCTCCTTGCAGCTTTTGTGATGTAACAATAGTAAATAATCAATTGCTGCTCTGTTGTCAAGAAGAGCTTGTACATGTTTCTGTTCATCATTTAGCATAACTATGGCAGTAGAGGTGTAGTTAATATTTTTTATCATAGCATAAACCAATTTAGCAACCATCTTATAGGCTCCTGCTGCCAAGCCTGGGATGCCTACAAGGAAAAAGGTCAAGGCAGCGTATTCCACCTTGGACATGAGATGTACCAAGTCATCACAATCTTCATCAAGTGGTATAGATCTCCTGTGAACTCTTTTTGTGGGATGGTAGTCAACAAGGTCATTGAGAAGGAAGAAAAACAGTTAATCAACTAAGACAATAATAAGTACTGTGAGCATGTATGCTGGGATATAATTGAGGGTATATGACCCACAAGAGAAAAACCAGCCAGGTGGCAAAGGAATATATGCATTTGTATAACTAATATGCTCAATATTAGTACAATTAAAGGAAGGGTTGCCAAAAGATCTAAATTCGGCAGCACAATATCAAATTTCCACACAGTGTCATTACTATTGAAGGCAACAGTGGGAGTGATTAACTCCAAAGTATTAGCAGGTTTGGTGATTTGGGGTGCACCCCAACTGTATGAATCTCGATAAGAGATCTTTTTCTTATATAGGAGGGTATAATCAAATCAATTATGTCCTGTGCTGGACGACAGACTGGGAGAAGGCATGAGTCTCAAATCATACCCATATGAACATCCTGATGAAGACAAATCTCAAAGTATTTATGACTTCTGCCAAATGAACCCATATGTTATAATGCATGTGAGCATCTAAAGGAGTGGGTGTAGCATGAGTAATACTTGAGTTAGCAGTAATAATAGCACACATTAAGAGATATAATGTCCCAGCTTCTGGCTGTGGATCCAGTGCCATCGCCATCACTTGGTCTGTGAGATTCTTGATGTCTCCCCAGATGATTCTATGCATGCAACGTTGTCTTGATCTGCAAGGACAATGCAGTCCACTTCCTTGAGGGTGCTGGTTATTCAATGCCAAATTCTCCATCTGTTGAGCTGGAGGTCTGTACATGAGGACAAATGTTCCTGGCTAGTATCCACAGAGGTTTTCCTGCAGTTTCTGGAAAGACACAAGCAAATCCTCTGCCATGGGTTAGCAGTGGGTGTGTACCATGACATGTGTTTGTTAGTGGGTCCCTCCACTGAACTAGTGGCAGTGGAGTTGGAGGTGGCATTAGTGCACCCCAGTGCTTATGAATAGGAGAGAGACCTTTATCATCAAAAGTGAGAAAATTTAATGTAAAAACAGCTTGTATAGTCAAATTGAAAGGAGAATACAGGGGTGTATTCCCCCCTTCTTTGTTAATTTGGAGTTTGAGTATTCCATTAGCTCCAATGATTCCTTGACCTTGGGGATTTTAGGGTATACCTTTAATTTGGTCAATACTGAAGCTCTTTAGAAAATTTTGAACGGTAGAGGCAGAGCCTTAGTTCAGGTGAGGCAGGGCTTTTTATAATTTTTGTAAATTGTTTTTGTTCCAAAGCTAATCTTCACCTCCTTTGTTATGATCAACATGATTAAGCTTATAAGTTCAGTGAGGGGTAAAGGAGGGCTGAAAAATAAAAATTTATAAGTTTAAAGAGTTATGCTAGCAATTTTTACCTATATATGTTTTATTAGCAGGTTAAAGACTAAGTAAGCATTATATTTTGTATTCAGGAAAGTTATAGTTGTAAAGGGTAATGTTAGGAGCTCTGTATAGCTCTCAAGAAAGTCTATTGTTTAAAGTTTCTATAAGGTGGGCAGGAACCAGAGAAGTGGAGTTGGTGAAACATTGCTGTTATCTAGTAAAAGAATTTCTTTTTGCCCAGGAGCTGTGTGCTTGAGATCAAGGTCAGAGTTGACAGGACTTTGCACAGAACTTTCTCATGGAGGGCATTGTTACAGTAGTTAGGCATCCTGTGCCTTTGCATAAGCCTATTTTCACAGTGGAGAGATCATAAGAGATTCTTAATTTTAGGTATTATTGTTTTGTTTTTGGTTATTACCTTTCACAGTCTTTTGTATATGTTATGTTATCTTGTAAAGTTTGCATATACTCCTTTTAGAGCTTAAATAAGTATTAGTTAACATTATATATTATCATGTCTAAAATATAGATTAAAGAAAGGCTGAGAAAACTTTTAACTTATCTTTTGTATGCTAAAGTAGCAAAATGCTTTTATGTTTTATAATATGAACTTCTAAATAGTGTAGGTTTTTATTTTTCTTTAAAAATTATATACTTTAAAATCTAACCATAGTCTGAAAAGATATTATATATCTTACTGATAATGTTATTATAAGTGATATAAGCAAAACTGCAATAAAATTTTATTATTTTTATAAGGTTAAAGTTACCTTACAGGCAAGTCTAGTTTAGAGAATAGCAGCCTGATAAAGACATTTTTTTAAATTTCCTGTTTAGAAACTTATATACCTGGAAAATATGAACATATTTAGCATATAAAAAGGAGTGATAGCACAATTATTTTGATGTTGACCAAATTTAGTTTTTGAGAAAAATTAGGCTTTCCAAGAAAGTATGACATTTTAACACTCATTGTTTAACCATATTTGTAAAAAAAAAAAAAAAAGTCCCAATTATAAGATTGATTGTTCTAAAGAATAGAATCTAGAAGACCTGATGTTAAGGGTAAATTAGTATTTTTAAGAAATGCTTGTCATTTTAGCATATAAACTACACTTTAGTTTACATTAGCACATTAATTATTGACCTCATATATATAAATCCAACTTGGTTACACACAAACATGTTGAAATTTGTCCTTTACTTACACACAATTTGATTCTCATGCATCTCATCACAGAAAGATTTTTTGACCCAGAAATATTTTTTCTTCCTCCTATTGATATTTTTATTTACCTTTTGAAATGACCTTTATGAAATTTTTGAGTTAGACAAATTACTCCATTTTAATAAAATGAAATTTTTATGTAATTATAGTACCTGGATTGAAACACAGTTGAAACCTCTGGATCCCTTTGTAAGTAGATTTGTACCTGTTAGAATTTAACTTTTAGTAACCTTGTCTTTAGTGATGATACAAAGTAATTTTAAACCTTTTTTATTTCCTGATTTGTGAAAACACCAGTGATGCTTAAGTATATTACCCTGGAAATTAAGGACCTAAGAATTTAACAGTTAGCATTTTAACATTGTAAATTAAGTAGATGTGTTTAATAAACAGATTAATCCCATATATATTAAATCCAATTTACTTATTTTTCCTGTAAGAATTAAGATATTAGGTAAGTATATAGAATAGCATTTGTTCTCTCTTCCTTGTTAAAGAAAATCATAGAAACCATAGATATTAGACATTTCACAATAAACAGTAGTGTTATCACCTTGAAAAACCTGTAAGTAGAGAAAATTTAAGACATATTACTTTTATATGCTTACACAATTTAAATTGAACCTTTTAAATCACGTGAATTAAAGGTATTTGGATCCATTTTTTAATTTTACTTTGCGTGCTCTTTGTTTATATCAAAATTTTATCAAGTACATGATTTATTGAACACATGACAGACAAATGGAAACAAACAGAACACAAAAATAAAGAAAAAGGCCTTACAGCTTCTTATAGGTGATTCTCCATTGCAGTGTAACAAATGTGTAAAGATAACTCAAGTTGAATAAAAAATTAGGACTGATCAGAAAACTTTATGAGCTCTAAAAATACAGAATTTAAGGAAAAAGCAAGAATCCTGGAAAAAAGACATGTTCGTTAAACATTTCTATAAAGCAGTATGAGGAAAAACTCTAAAACTCATCTTTCCGTGTTGGAGTCCAGGAGTGTTCTTGGGTTTTTTGGCTCTGATAACTTACATTTTAAAGCAGACTTCAGCAAGGTCAGGCCAGGAAAGTTGCTACTTAGGGCTTTTTAAACCCCCCCCCCCTTTTTCTTTTTTTCAAGGAGAATGCAAGTGGCTAGTTCCAGGTTATTTATTTCGTGCTGCATCTGGAGGGTTAGCAGGGTTAGCTAGGCAGGGGTTAGGAGGAAAGGAGATTCTAAAGCCTTTTCCTTGGCTTCTCTCTCAGCCTTGGAGTAGAGATAGCAAAGTACAGATTGTGTTGGGTATGGTTTTTGGTTTTATATGGGAGCAGGTCATAAAGTTCTCATCTTTTTACATGTGTCTATTGATTGTTCTTAAGTCTTGTAAAAGTCTCCAGGAGATTAAACAGAATATGTTGCCCAGAAATTCCTAGGTGGTTTTGTAGCCTTTAAGGGCAACTTTGGATACAATTTTCACTGCACCACAACAGGAGCTTCCAGGGTGGCTACTTTCTCTTTTGTTAAGTTACATTGTAAACTTTGCTGCACTAATTTGGCTTCTATCTTCTGTAAAGAAGAACTAGCAGGAGGCTTTGAAGCACTAACATCATGTTTAGGTTTGGAGGTTTTTGTTTTCTCTGGACTGTTCGCAGTTAGGATTTTAGCTAGATTTGGAAATTTTCTTCCTGGGAGTCTTTGTAAACAAGTTAGTATGGCTATAACAATGGAAAAGAAATTCAATGGAAGCTTACAATCATCTTGCAACTCTGCCTTTGGGAGAGGAAGATAACTTGACCTCAGAAATCAGGGTCTCACATGCCAGAGGCAGTCACCCAAGGGTGAGGCTAAGCACAACATCTTAGATATTTTGTACTTCCTTTACTTATGCCCTTATCTGTCTACTCCTGAGTAACACACACAGGGCTTTTGCTTGAGGCCCTTGCAATGAGGGGGAAACATTACCTATTTGTCCAGGGTCCAATTAAGGATGAGGAGTCCAAAGCATTGGATTTTGTGGGGTTGGATTAATATTAACATGAAAAGCTTCTATAGGGTTTTTTTTGTTTGTTTGTTTCAGAGAAATTGGCATGTTTGGCACAGTTTCTTTGTTTACATAAGGCTGTGAATTGTGGCATCCAAGGGCTATTTGGATCCCTGGTGGAATTTGCTTGGGGAAGTAGGAGAATCATCAAATGAAAAAGTTATGACCTTGGCTTTGGGAGGAGCAGCAGTGGGGAGAGATGTTAAGTGCCCATCTGCAGTGGAAGCTTTGGCTTCATATTTTTCCACCTCAGCACAGGAAACTAAAGGGTTTAGATTCTGTTTATAGCCCTCCCATTGAGATAACAGAACTTGCAAAGAGTGCAGCTGGTGACCCAGTGTTTGAACTGATTTTTGAGGCAAATGGAATGTGCCTGTTTTCTCCTGCTCCTGTAGAGAGGTGCCAGAGAAGTTTGAGATGCTGGCATTTTGCTCAAGTCAGGAGGTTTGTCCAGTATCTGCGTGTTTGCAGCTAATGGCTCAGTTAAGTTTGGACTTTTGCTTTCTGGCAGTCCTTGTAATGAGAGACTAGGATAGCAGTAACAATCGGGAAAAATTCTATGGTAGTTTCTTAACACCCTGCACCTCTAAGCTGTGGGCTAGAACAAAAATGCTTTTCCAATATTTAGGATCCCATGAATTTACATCAGTCATGGAGGAGGCCAATTTTTAGATTATCCCCCAGACCTGTTGTACTACCTTTTCTTCCACTTTAATGAGCTTGCTCTTAAGCAGAACACAAAGAGCTTTCATTGTGATTCACCCAGTGATGAAAGTATCATACCTATACTGGGGTTGCCTAAGAACTTACCCAGATGAATTCTTGGAGCCAATGGGGGCTTTAGAAGGTCTCCAAGACAAATGGAATCCAAGCGATGGACTTCAGGGTATTTCCAGAATGGCAGTACTGCATAATAGTGATAATTGGAGTCCCAGGGAGAAGGACAAAGTGGGGTCTCAATTCAGAGATTGGGATCCAGAGGTGAACTTCTCCAAGAGAGGCCTCACAGTTGGTCAGGCATTTGTCATCTCGCATGGTCCGCAGGAGCCTGTGTGGGTGTTTTCCTCTCTGGAGGGGGTAAGGCTGATGGAGTAATTAATGCCTCTGGGAGAAAGGTTCTGTGACACAATCCCAACTTTATTAAGGAAGTACAGCACTTTTATAGAAGAGGGGAGTCCAAGAACAGAGAACCAGTAGTGTAACATGATATTTTGTGAGGATGATCCAGTTAGGAGTTACACAGTTTGTCAAAGGGAGGAGGGAAGAGAGGAGGATGAGTGAAACTTCACTGGGGCAATGGCTGGTTGGCAGGTATAGCCACTTGAGGGTGTGCCCCCAAGCATGAAAAAATCCTGAGTGCCCTTCAGGATTTGCACTATTCTGCAGCCTAGGGTAACAAATACTTCAGTGGCTCTTTTTTACATCCCCACACTAGGTCTCCATTTTAAGAAGATAGAAACTACAGAAGAAACCTAAGTAAAATAAGAAAAAATTATAAACATAAATGATGTAATTAATACATATAAAAGAGAAAAAAGTCAAAACTGATTCCTTAAACAGAATAATAAATGAGCTACATTTTTCATGCAACCAACATGAAATAAAGAATGCACAAATAAAAAAAATATTTAAAATCTAAAACAATGCCAAACTAAATGCAAAGGAAACTGCCACATATCAAAATTAGTAGGAGATGAGCTAAAGCAGTATTAAAGGAAACAGAGTATTCTATTCTTATATTAGAAAAAATAAAGTCCTCAAATCAATTATCTGAGCCTCCACCTGAAGAAACTAGAAAACTAAAAGCAAAAATAGAGCCAAAAAAAAACACAGACAGAAAGGACAACAAAAGAGCAGAAATCAATTAAAGTGAAAACAGAAAAAAAAACAATAGAGAAAATAATAAAATCAGAAACTGATCCTTTGAAAAGGTGGATAAAGTTGACATACTCCTGGACAGACTAACAAAAAGTAAAGAAACTATTATAAAAATAAAGAACATAAAAGACAGAAATTAATGATTTCAGAACTGAAAAGAGGGCTGTGGCTGCAGACCCCAGGACCATGGCAGGGCCATGGAGGCCTAAGCACAGCTCCACACACAGGCTCACCATGAAGATGAGATGGCATTTCCCAAATGACACCATCCACAAAAACTTACCCAAGGGAAAATGGACAACTGACAATCTCATGTACATGAGAGAACCTGAATTTACAAATGAAAGAACCTGAATTTTCCACAAAGGAAACTTCAGGCTGGATGGTTTCACTGGCAAGTTCTACCAAATGTCTATGGAAAAACTAAACTCAGGTCTAAATAGTCCCTTCCAGAAATTAGGAAAAAGGGGATGCTTTCTAGTTCATTTCATGAGGCAAGTGATTACCCTGATACAAAAGAAGGAAAGAGGGAGGGAAAGAGACAAAGTCAGTCCACGAAAAAAAACCATAAACCAATAGCCCTTGTGAATATAGACACAGAAATCCACAACATTAAATTATCAAATAGAGGTTGGCCTATACAAAAATAAAGATACCTAAAAACCAAGTGAGTTCATCCCAGAAATGCAAGGCCGCTTCAGAATGGAAATCCATCAAGGTAATCCACCATATTATCACAAGAAAGAAAATCATGTGATTATAGCACTAGGTGCAGAAAAAGCATTTAACAACAGGAGCCCAAGCACATACTAAAGCTCAGAACCAAACACATGAAGAAGTAACTTTACATGTAAATTAAAATAAATGAACTCAAACTGAAAAAGAAGACTCTAACATTTTCTAGAGATTGAACTAATTCAGAGTGTGCTCTCCAACAACAGTGAATTTGTTAGAAATAAATGACATGAAAAAATTGGAAAATATTCAACTACAAATGATACATTTTAATTAATCCTTCAGTCAAATAACACATCAAAATAGAAATTACACAATGTTATTTGCCATGCTGACTACTATTCCCCTCAGTGTTTGACACAGTTCCACTGGGAATAATGAAGATTCTTGCATGGTCTAGTCTTCTGGGAAATGTGGACTTGGCATGCTCCTTCCTGTTTTTGTGTTATTTATTACTGTTAATGGTATAATATTTGGGTGTCTATGTTTACAAATTTCTAAGGAAAATCAATTATATTAATTAGAACATAAAAACAAGACTGTTTCCCCCTTAACTAGTTTCATATGTATTAAGACTTTAAGTAATAAGGAATCTTATAAAAATCTAGCAAGAGCTACTGTTTACCCCTAGGGAAACAGTTACCACTCCTAATTGGCCCAAAGCAGCTCAGTTAATCAATTATCCAGAGGAAGCTCAGAAAGAAACTCCCCATTGTTCCTGTTAACCTAGTTATTAATCGCATAGTGTAAGCTTATATGTTGTTCATAGAAATGGCTTCTGCGCATGATGTTTCCAGTAATATAGAAAGTAGAATTAGTTAAAGATTATATAGAAGAATACTTAAAAACATTATGAAGAGCTGACAATATTTCATCTGCTAATACATTTTGCCTATTGTCTTGTAGTTTGCATCAGTTTCCTTTTGTGTGGCCTCAAGATATTGTACTCAAGCCTAAAGTTAACATATAAAAATGGTGTGTGGAAAAAACAAAGTTAGAACTTAGCATCAGATCTCAAAGTCTGTGTTGCTTTGTTCTCCACCTTGCCAATGCCATCCCTCTCACCAGAGAACCCTGCAACTCCTGCTAGAACTGGACCCTGGCAGTTATTGAACTAAATTATAATTTTAAAAAAATGGGATGTTTTCAATTTGGGGGAATGCACTAAAGCAATATTTAGAAATAAATTTGTAGACCTAATTTCAAAAGTTACATAAAATATAAAAAGTCCTGAAAAACAATCAATTACATAAGCTTTAATCTGAAAAGGCTAGAAAGTAAAAAGTAAATAAACTGAAGAAAAGTAGAAAATATGACAGAAATACAAAACACATGAAATTGGGTAATTCATGATATTGAAGTTAATTCTTTTAAAAAATGAATACAATTTTAAGACTTAACAAGAATGATAAAGCTAAACCAAGACTAAATCAAAATTGTTGGTATCAATGTTTGGAAAGAGAACATCTCTACATACCTAAACACACCAAAAATCAGAAGTGGATACATGAACACAATATGCCAATGGATTCAACAACTTGGATTAAATATGTAAATTCTTCAAATAATGCACCCTATCACTCTGACAGAAGAAAATTAAAATATGAATACTCCAGTACAGGAATTGAACTTGTATAATCTTTTAATAAAGAAAACCTCAGAACCAGGTGGTTCTCCTGATTCCAAATTTGTATGAAATGACACTAATATTGCCCAAGTCATTGTAGAGAATAGAAAAAGAATATCTCCTAACTCCTTTTATGAAGCCAGCATAATCTTGAAAATGCTATTTCAGGAAATATTTAAAATTATATAGGTCAATTATCCTCATAAATGGAAATGAAAAAATATATTATAATATGTAATATTATAATATTAAAATATATTATTAATATTATTGTAAATATTACTGCTATTAATTAAATTATTAAATATTAATATTGGTATATTAATGATATTGATTAAATTAATTAAATATTACTATTGATAATATTGATACATTAGTAATATAATATCATAAGTGATCTACAGAAATTCCACACAAATGGGTAAAATATTGAGTCAATTCCCCTGAAACAAGATGAGAATGTCCACTCTGACCACACCATTCAACAGTCCTGAGGGTCACAGTTAGTGTGGTGGAGCAGGGGAGAAAGGTGAATAGCATCCAGGTTTTTAAGACTATTATGATTTGAAGATAACAACTGTGTATTAGAAAATCCAAGGGAATCCACCAATAAGTGATTTTAATAATAAGTGAATTTAGCGAGGTTGTCGGATGTAAGGGCAATGTAAAACATCAATTGCATTTCTATTTGTCAGCAATAATCAGAATATGAAATGTTAGAAACTGTACCACTTACAAAAGCATTAAAAAATATAAAACCCCAAAGAACAAATGCACAGGACTGTGGAAGAGGCTCCTGGCTCTTGGCTGGCAGCTGTGAATGTCTTGAGTGTGTAAAGGAAACCTACACTCACACAGGCCTGACAGGCACACCTGCAGGAGAGAGCTTTCCACTCCAGCTGATCAGTGAAGCGAGACCACCTCCCATAATTAGCATAGCTGTTGCTAGGGAAACCTTGAAGAGTCCGGATTGGACACCAAGCAAAGGTGTTAGTGAAAACGTGATTGGATGAGATACAATCCCTACTTAGCATATCTATATGTTACATGATTGGATATGATTACAAGCCCTAATTAATATAAGGGCAAAATGATAATAAATATTAATTGGCTATGTAAGGACAAAACATTCCCACAATAAACAAGTTACAAGCAGCTCACAACTTGCTTGGTCTCACTCAACTCCTGGTGTCTGTGTCTGACTCTGTGCTGCTTACCCAGCATCTGAGCTAAACTAGGCAGACTTACTTCATTTTTGGCATCCACTGTTGTCTCTATTACTCACGCATCTTGGGACTTTGCGAGAGTCCCCCAGATTCAGTAAGGGGTCCCTTTCTCGTGTTTGGTGTGCTGACGGTTCAATGAAGGGGAGCACTGAATCCCCTCCCTCCCCATTTTCTTTCTTTCTTTGTTTCATCTTTCCCAAGTTCCCCAAGGAATAGGCAAACAC
This sequence comes from Glaucomys volans, assembly GCA_020662805.1. Taxonomy (NCBI): domain Eukaryota; kingdom Metazoa; phylum Chordata; class Mammalia; order Rodentia; family Sciuridae; genus Glaucomys; species Glaucomys volans. Next base: position 27,784 of record JAJEJO010051263.1, read on the forward strand.
TCGCTGCTTCAGCACCTACATATTTGGTGGATCCTCCTCCTCTTACTTTCGGTTTGCCCAGGAATTCACATGAGGGCCTAATCAGACCAAATTTGGAACCTCAGTTTTTTCTCCTTCTGAGAGATTATTGCTCTGGAGACACTGTGTGGGCATACAGCTGTGATCTAACCAGACACGGAAGTCCCACACTAAGCATGACATTGAATCCTAAACAAACCTTTTGTATGTCTCAGTTAGGGACCTCTGTGTCAGTGTCTTGGGCCCCCAAACTAGGCATTTTTATCCTCTTAGTGGGTTATTTAAGTGTTGCTCTGTTGATACTGGAGAGATTATTTGAGGCCCCTAAGTTCACAAATAGGACTTCCTCTCACACCACCATGCCCTTTAATCATACTCCATAATCATGGGTAACCTCCCCCCATGCAGTGAGCACCACAGCTTCCAGTTTTAAACACCCTGCTCTCTCAGTGTGGCTATAAAATGAAACAAAAAAACCTCGTCAATTTTGGAAAACAATGATTTTCCTCGCCCATAGGACACAAATAACAGATAAACCTCCTGATTGCAAGTTAGATGCCTGTGCCGGAAGCTCCATGCAGAAGACAAGCACTTCCCAGTGGCTTCACAGGCAGGCTCAGGCACAGAGCTCAGGGGCACCACCCCTGCAAGTTTCCTTATCCCAGCGGCACTGCTACAAAGAAAGCCTCACTACTCCAGCACCCTCCAGAGAGGTGAAGAAATGTAAAGCTGTGGTTTCTCCTTTTGATCCCATAGGCTCCCAGCAGAACAAGTACACAGAGCAGGCACATTTTAATTCACCTGAGCCAATCTGACCCACACGAGTGGCAGAGTTTTTCCCATTACAGAGGGAAATAGGAAGCAAAACGCTGAGGAGATAAAGTTTGAGAAAGAGCAGTTCTGCTCTACAGTCTTTTCTTCCCCAAATTCCACCACAGACTTTGCCATGAAAATCAAAGGAACAAAACAGCCCCTCTATGCCACAATTCCCTGCCTTGTGTAAACAAAGAGATCATTCCAGGAATTCCAATCTTTCCAGAGCAAGTAAACTTATAGATGCATTCCCTGTTAATATTAAACCAACCCTAATATTCTCCTCAGTCCCTAATGGTCTAGTGACAAAGATTTTGCACCCTCACCACTCCAGCCTAAATAGCTCAGTCAGTAGAATGCCTGTTTTCCCATCTCAGAGTTCACAAGTTCAAACCCCACCCTACTGAAATGCTGAAAGTTTTCTCATCACCTACAAAAGTTCACACGCTGTATGTTCCATTACATGATACAGAACCTAACCTTATTGTTATTTCCTTTTCTAAAATTCTATTAGGAGGTTTAAAATTGAGCAACATGGAAAAATGGGTTTAAGACTTTCTTTTTCTCATGCTGCTTTATAGGAATCGTTAATGGCCATGTCTTTTTCCGGGACTTTGTTTTTTTCCTTGAATTCTATATTTTTTGAACTCATGACTTTTTTGATCAATTCTATTATTTTGTATTCAACTCGAGTTATTTTTAAACATTTGCTACATTGCAATGGAGAATCATCTACAAGAAGCTACAAGGCCTTTTTCTTTATTTTTGTGTTGTATGTGTATCCATTTGTCTGTTGTGTGTTCAAAAAATCATGTACATGATAAAAAATTTGATATAAACAAAGAGCACACAAGTTAAAATTCAAAATATGAATCCAAATACCTTTAATTCACATGGTTTAAAAGGTTCAATATAAATTGGGTAAACAAATAAAAGAAAAATGTCTTAAAATTACTTAACTCCCAAGTCTTTCTAGGTGGTAACACTAATGTTTATTATAAAATGTCTAATGACCATTGTTTCTAGGATTTTTCTTCAACAAGTAAGAGAGGACAAATGCTGTTCTATATGCTTGCCTGATATTTTGATTCTTACAGGAAAAATAAGTAAATTGGATTTGGTTTATAAGGGAGTAATTTTCAAAGTTACATGCTAACTGTTAAATAATATCTGATGCTCTTAACTCCTTAAATTCCAGGACCACATACTTGAACATCGCTGGTGTTTGCACGGATTGGTAAATAAAAAGGGTTTACAATTGCATTGTGTAATCACTGAAAACAAGGTTACTAAGAGTTAAATCCTATCAGGTGCAATTCTGTTGTAAAGGGATCCAAAAGTTCAACTGTGTTTCAATTTAAGTACTATAAATAACATAAAGTGTTTCATCTTATTAAAATGAAATAATTTATCTAAATTCAGAAATTTCATAGGAGTTGCTTCAGAATGTGAATAAAAAGGGGTCAACAGATAGGAAAGGGAAAATAGAAGTTTCTAAGTATGAGATATATATTCAGTAGAAGGAAAAGGAAAAATGTTTCTGGGTAAAAATGTCTATGTCATGAAATACATAAGGGCCTAAATTAAGAAGGTCTGTATGGAAGTGAAGGGTAAATTTCAACAGGTTTGTGTGTAACTAAGTTGGTTATATATATTTGAAGTTATCAATTAAAAGCTATTTAAGGTTTTTCCATAAAATGAAATATTAGTGGGCTAATATAAACCAAAATGTAATCTATATGTTAAGAAAACAAGGGGTTTTTTTAAACACTAATTTACTCAACATTGTGGCAGTTTTTTGTTGTTGCTGTTGTTGTTTTGAACAATTAGTCTTAAAACTTGGGGTTTATACAATTATAAACAATTGTCAAAGTATTGTACTATGTTCCAAAGCCTAATTTTTCTTTAAGAACTAAATTTGGTTAACACCAAGAGAATTGTGCTATTACTCCTCTTTGTATGCTAAGCGTGATCATATTTTCCAGGTGTACAACTCTTTTAAGAAGAAAGTTTAAAAGAATATCTTTGACAAATTGCTTTTCTCCAGAGGAAGCTTGGCTGTAATCATAATTTTAACCTTATAAGAATGATAAATTTTATTGCAGGCTTACTTATATCTCTTAAAATAATATTATTAATAAGGTAGATGGTGTCTTTTTATACAGAGGTAAGATTTTAAAGCATATAAGTTTTAAAGAAAGATAAAAACTGAAACTCTTTGGAAGTTCATATTATAAAACATAAAAACATTTTGCTACTTTGGCACATAAAAGAAAAGTTGAAGGTTCTCTCAGCCTTTCTTTAATTTATGTTGTAGATATAATGATATATAATGTTAAGTAATGTTCATATAAACTCTCAAACAATATATACAAACTTTACAAGATAGCATTTTAAAAGGAGTGTAAAAGGTGATAATAAAGGACAGAAAAATAACACCTAAGATTGGGAATCTCTGATAACCTCCTGGCTGTAAGGATGGTCCTATGCAAAGACACAGGATGCCTAGCTACTGTGGCAGTGCCATACATAAGGAGGCTCAATGAAAAAGTCCTACCAACTCTAACCTTAATCTCAAGCATGTTGATCCTAGGCAAAAAGAAATTCTTTTGCTAAACATCAGCAATATTTTTCAGTTCCTGCCCACCTTATAGTAACTTTAAGCAATAGACTTTCTTGAGAGCTATACAGAGCTCCTAACATTGCACATTGCAACTGTAGCTTTCCTGAATATAGAAAATAATGACCTGCAAATGAAAATAATTAACCTGCTAATAAAACATATGGAGGTAAAGATTGCTAGCATAACCATTTACATGCACATCTCCATCAGAGAACAGAGTTCCATCTGATCCCAGCTTAATCTTCAGAATCTGTGTTGGTAAATCCTTATTTCCCAGTCCTCCTTTGCCCCTTACTGGTCCTACAAGCTTAGTCATGCTGGTCATGGCAAAAGAGATGAAAATTAACTTCAGAATTAAAACGCTTTATCTAAGATCTGTAAAGAACCCTACCTTACCTAAACTAGTGCTTGGCCTCCCAAAGTACTACATGTCAGAATGTCTCCAAAATAAGCCAGACTTCAGCTCATTTAAAGTTATATTCAAAAGATTGTGTTTTGTTGTAAAATTACTGTGATCTCAAACAGGGGATATAATATATAGCCCAGGCAAAGTTTAAGATGGCTATTACACAAACCAGATATGTTTTTACTGTTGTTAATTCCACTTTATATTTTCCTTGTAAACTCTATAACTGCTGCCTAATCAATGTTTTGCAAAGGTACTGCTTCAAGAACAACCTAAATTAATTTGAGGTACCAAACCATCACCTATAGAATAGGTAACATATTTAGACCCTAGTTAAATAAAAGGGAGCAAATAACTATAAAGTTATAGACACTGAAGTTAAGCCCAGTGCTCTTACTTTATGACTGGTGAGACTGGCTTGCTGAATGTTTAAGATCAAACGTAGAGATTGAGATTAAAACAAAGGGGCCAAGAAAAATCAGTATTTGGCTCTTGCCCTCAGAATCAGCCTGAATCCAAGGAAAAAAGAACTTCTCTAAGGAGCTTTGCAACTCTGGGCTGCATGACTTCCCAATCAGGGAGATTGATGAGACCACTAGAAGATGAAAAGCCAATCAGTGCACCTGCTACAGAGGAGGGTCATTGGAAAAGGGAGAGATCCCTGATGCATCCAAGGGAAGCCACCTCATCAAGGAGACCCTACCTAGTGAATGGTAGGCACTAAAGGAGCTAAGAAGCTGCTCTGAAGTTCCCCACAAGGGATCCCTGTGGGAACTCAACTGACTCTTAAGAGACAGGAACAGGTCAATTTGACCAGCTTGACCTTAAACACCTAGCAAAACAGTTAAAACCAAAACATAGCCATTCTTGGGCATTTAAAAAATAAACAATAGTTAAATGTAACTTAAGATGTACACTTGTGTTAGTCCCTAGAATAAGTAAAGACTGGAGGCTACAAAAGAGATTCTTAGGCAAATGTGCCTGATAACTATCAAGAAAAACTGTCAGAGTCAGAAATTTTAGTCAGTTTAAGGCCTACAGATCTTCCTAAGCTATACAGGTAGGCTTGATCTGTTTGCTAATATGATTATCTAACCCTAAGTAACAGAAATATAGAGATCCCTACTAAACACAGATTATACCAATAAAAGGATGCTTTACAAAAATCAGATGACATTAATAGCTTAACTATATTTTCTGGGGACATCAATGACATTAAAAATTAAATGTTGTGTTTACATTCCTGATAACTATGCCAATGTTAAAGTTCCCAAATAAAGGCCTTGACCTCTCCAGCCTTTGATAGACCTTATTATGGAAACAACTTTTCAGTTCTTCCACCTGGTGAGAGATTGTCTTCTATCATCTTGATGATATTCACTGATATGTTCCATATGCTGCAGAATTTATTCTGTATTAATCTCATTTTGGTACTCATGTCTTTTTGTTTCTCTCTCATAGAAGCACCCACCCCAGATGACCTTACAACCTGCTCTTCCCCAAGCAGACTTCTGTCCTAGACCCCTTGACTGACCAGATTTCTAAAAAGGAGCTCCAAACTACTTGCCCTACTCCACCCCCTTCCAGCTCGAAGCAGCCAGAGCAGTCATCACCCACTTTCCTTACAGCAGTAAAGAATTCCTATAGAAAAGGGGGGAATGAAGCCAGAAATGGGGACAAGCAGTTAGTATACAAATAGGAAATCTGGTCAAATCAAGGAATGTAGGCCATCAGAGTCTGGGAAGTTGGAGATGCCCCCTGGGAGATTGGAATGTCAATGTCTCCAGAGCCCTTCGATCACCAAGGTTACCTGCTTAACTGATGCCTTGCTGCAGGCTGGAACCACCACAAATGCCTTACAAGAGACCATTTCAACTACTACTGATATTCAGGCTGGACTTTTATTGCTTTCAAGGATGACTCATGAGGGCATACTGAACTTACAATTGCAAGTTGATATGCTTGGTTATCAAATAGACTATTTGCTAAAAACTCAACAGCTCAGATGTGCAACTTCCCCCAAAATCACAGGGGTTTGCATTATCAATGTGCCTGTCACAAATGCCAACCAAGCTAGAGAATTACTGGCTGCAAACTTAAAGACTAAATGATCACAATAATACCTTAACAGAACATTAGAGATAGAAAATGCAATACATAATATGTCAAAAATAAAAATACACCAAACAGACATCTCCATAATCACCCAGACATGGAATAAGATAAGAAACCTGATTAACCTCTCTAATCTCATTTTACTGGAACTTCTCTGTATTATAATTATAGTGCTTATAGTCATAGTGAAATGTTTCTGGACTATAACCTCAAGAAAGATTCACAGAATACAGGTCAATCAGATCCTCCTAAGGGAGTTCCTGGTTCAAATTAATAAAAAAAAAAGGGGGGGGATATGTGGGAGAGGCTCCTGGCTCTTGACTGGCAGCTGTGAATGTCTCAAGAGTGTAAGGGAGTAGGGAGATCCAAGATGGCGGATTAGAGGAAGGCTGCATTCCTACATGCTCCGTGGATTTCTACTTGCTCGGGATTCAAACAGCAGGAATATGACTCTCAACGAGATTTTATATTCAAAGCACATATAAGGGGTCCCCAGGTGCCGCTCCAGAACCAACTCAGCCGGACTGGGCTCGGCCCGCCGCGGGCAGCTAACATCCGGGAGCGCCAGACCCTGCAGCTGCTTCGCAGCCACCGACCTGGGTCTGCGCCAGCCAACAAGTGAGTGCAGGTCCCCAGTAGCGCTTTGGAGTCACTGGCCACGGCTCCGGCACCAGCCAGCGGCCTCCCAGGCAGAGACCGAGCATCTCAGGCTACCTGGGCATCCAGAGGCGTCCGGGAAACTCTGGGATTGCAGACTCTGGCAGGGAGATGGAACTACCCCACGCCATTTTGGTGGCTTAACTGGCAGAGAAGGCCCATTACCAGCTTCCTGGGGCCTCCAGCAGCGTCAGGGGGAGCTCCAGCCGGGAAACTCTGGGAACGCAGTCTCTGGCGGGGAGTGGGAACTATTTTGCGCCACTTCCGCAGCTTCCCTGGCAGAGAGTGTCCATCTCAGGCTTCCCAGGCCCTCAAGCCACACCTGGAGAGGTTGGCCCGAAGCCCATGTGATCGCTAACTCCGGCAGGGAGGTGGAACTGCTCTGAGTTTGGCGGCTTCCCTGGCAGAGGGGGTCCATTTCCAACTTCCTGGGGACGCCAGCTGCGTCAGGGGAGCTCCAGCCGGGAAACTCTGAGAACGCAGTCTCTGGCGGGGAGTGGGAATTATTCTGCGCCACTTCCGCAGCTTCCCTGGTTGAGAGTGCCCATCTCGGGCTTCCTGGGCCCCCCAGCCGCAACTGAAGAGGTTGGCCTGAAGCCCCTGGAATTGCTGACTCCGGCGGGGAGGTGGAACTGCTCTGAGTTTGGTGGCTTCCCTGGCAGAGGGGGGCCATTTCCAGCTTCCTGGGGTCGCCAGCAGTGTCAGCAGTATCTGGAGTGATCGGGCAGGGAGCTTTGGGCCTTTGGCAATAGCTTGCAGTGTCCCCAGGAGAGAGCAACCACCTGCCACTGCCTGAACCCCCAGCGAGGAGTTCAGGTAGCCTGGGCTCTCAAGCCCAGTGTCTCCATCACTGAGCACAGTTCTGTGACACCACCCCAACTTGAACTAGTGCCCAGGCCCACAACCAGGCCCAGAGTCTACCACCTTGCTGTATCTAATTGTCTATCAACACTAGGCTGCCTCTGCCCAGAAGCATTGATCATTCCCAACCTGGAGGTAGTGGGACAGCACCTTTCTTGGGTCACCGCTTGATCAAACACCCCTCAAGCAACAGAGGGGAAGACACATTAGCAACATGAGAAAACATGGGAAGAAAGTGTCCCAAACAAATCTAGATGATATATCAAGAGAACCCAAAGACAGCATGGTAGAAGGAATGACAGAAATGGAGTTCAGAATGTTCATAATTAAAGTGATCCGAGAAGAGAATGATGTGACGAGAGAGCAGATTCAGGCTATGAATAATCAGTTAATAGAGCAATTGCAGGAAGCAAAAAAT
>JAJEJO010051263.1:50694-74918 GCA_020662805.1 Glaucomys volans
CTACAAGCAGTCAACAGATTTATGAAAAAATGTTCAACATCCCTCGTTATAAGAGAAATGCAAATCAAAACCACCTTAAGATTTCATACCCCAATTAGAATGTCTTTTATTAAGAATACAGGCAACAACAGGTGTTGGCAAGTATGTGGGGGAAAGGGTACACTCATACATTGCTGGTGGGAGTGCAAGTTGGTGCAGCCACTCTGGAAAGCAGTGTGGAGATATCTTAGAAAACTTGGAATGGATCCATAATTTGACCCAGCTATCCCACTCCTTGATTTCTGCTTTTATTTCTTGTGCTTTAGGTGTCATGTTAAGGAAGTCTGGTCCTAAGCCAGATGAAGATTTGGACCTACTTTTTCTTCCCTTAGGTGCAGGGTCTCTGGTCTAATTCCTAGGTCCTTGATCCATTTTGAGTTTAGTTTTGTGCAGGGTGAGAAATAGAGGTTTAGTTTCATTTTTTTGCGTATGGATTTCCAGCTTTCCCAACACCATTTGTTGAAGAGGCTATCTTTTCGCCATTGTATGTTTTTGTCTCCTTTCTCAAATATGAGATATGATTTGTTTATGTGGGTTTGTCTCTGTGTCCTCTATTCTGTACCATTGGTCTACCTGCCTATTTTGGTGCCAATACCATGCTATTTTTGTTACCATTGCTTTGTAGTATAGTTGAAGGACTGGTATTGTGATACCACCTGCTTTGCTCTTCCTGCTAAGGATTGCTTTAGCTATTCTGGGACCCTTATTCTTCCAAATGAATTTTATAATTGCTTTCTCTATTTCTATGAGAAATGTCATAGGGATTTAAATTGGAATTACATTGAATTAGTATAGTGCTTTTGGTAGTATGGCCATTTTGACTATATTAATTCTGCCTATCCAAGAACATGGGAGATCTTTCCATCTTCGAAGGTTTTCTATAATTTCTTTCTTTAGTGTTCTGTAGTTCTCATTGAGAGGTCTTTCACCTCTTTTGGAAAATTGGCTCCCAGGTATATTTTTTTTAGGTTATTGTGAATAGAGTGGTTTTCCTAATTTCTCTTTCAGAGGATTCATAACTCATGAATAATAATGTCTTAGATTTATGAGTGTTGCTTTTATATCCTGCTACCTCACTGAATTCATTTATGAGTTCTAGAAGTTTTCTGGTGGAACTTTTTGGCTCCTCTAAATATAGAATCATATCATCTTCAAATAGTGATGGTTTCAGTTCTTCTGTTCCTATTTGTATCCCTTTTATTTCTTCAGTCTGTCTAATGGCTCTGGCTCGAATTTCAAGGACAATGTTGAATAGAAGCAGTGAAAGAGGGCATCCCTGCCTTGATTCAGTTTTTAGAGGGAATTATTTCAGTTTTTCTCCATTTGGAATGATGTTGGCTATAGGCTTAGCATAAATAGCCTTCACAATGTTAAGGAACATTCCCACTATCCCTATTTTTTCTAGCGTTTTGAGCATGAAGGGGTGCTGTATTTTATCAAATGCTTTTTCTGCATCTATTGAAATAATCAAGTGATTATTAACTTGAAACTTGTTAATATGGTGAAATACATTTATAGATTTCTGGATGTTGAACCAACCTTGCATCCCTGGAATGAAACCCACCTGATCATGGTGCACTGTCTTTTTACTAAGTTTTTGTATGTGATTTGGTAAAATTTTGTTAAGAATTTTTGTATCTATGTTCATTAGGGATATTGGTCTGAAATTTTCTGTCCTCAATGTGTCTTTTTCTGGTTTTAGTGTCAGGGTGATATTAGCTTCATAGAATGAGTTTGAAAGGGTTCCCTCCTCTTTTATTTCATGGAATACTTCGAGGACTATTGGAATGAGTTCTTCTTTGAAGGTCTTGTAGAGCTCCCTGAGAATCCATCTGGCCTTGGACTTTTCTTGGTGGGTAGGTGCTTGATAACTTCTTCTATTTCATTGCTTGAAAGTGGTCTATTTAAATTTTGTATGTCCTCCAGATTCAGCATGGGTGAATCATATATCTCTAGAAACCTGTCAATGTCTTTGAGATTTTCTATTTTGTTGGAGTATAGATTTTCAAAATAGTTTCTAATTATATTTTGTATTTCAATAATGTCCATCATGATAGTTCATTTTTCAACTCGAATTTTAACAATTTGAGTTTTTTCTCTTCTTCTCTTTGTTAGTGTGGCTAAGGGTTTATCAATTTTGTTTATTTTTTCAAAGAAACAACTTTTTGTTTTGTCAATTTTTTGAAAAGTTTCTTTTGTTTCAATTTCATTGATTTCTGCTCCGATTTTTTCCTGTCTTCCACTGCTTTTGGTTTTAATCTGTTCTTCCTTTTCTAGGGCTTGGAGCTGTAATTTGAGGTCATTTTTTGTTGACTTTTCATTCTTTTATTGAATGTGCTCCATGCAATGTATTTTCCTCTTAGAACTACTTTCACAGTCTCCCAGAGATTTTGATATGCTGTATCACTGGTCTCATTTACCTATATGAATTTTTTTATTCCCCCTCAAATGTCTTCTGTTATCAATGCATCATTATATACTGAATTATTTAATCTCCAGGAGTTGGAGTAGTTCTGTTTTTTACTTTATTATTGGTTTCTAATTTCATTCCATTTTGATCTGATAGAATGCAAGGTCGTTTCTCTATCTTTTTGGATTTGCTAAGAGTAGCTTTGTGGCATAGTGTATGGTCTATTTTAGAGAAGGATCCATATGCTCCTGAGAATAAAGTGTATTCACTCATTGATGGATGGAATATTCTATATATGCCTGTTAAGTCTAAATTATTGATTATGTTATTGAGATCTATGGTTTCTTTGTTCAATTTTTGTTTGGAAGATCTGTCCAATGGTGTGAGAGGTGTATTAAAGCCACCTAGTATTATTGTGTTTTGGTCTGTTTGGTTCCTGGAATTGAGAAGGATTTATTTTAACATATATGGATGAACTATTGTTTGATCATAAATATTTATGATGGTTATGCCTTGCTGATTTATACTTCCTTAAAGCAAAATGAAATGCCTTCATTATCCCTTCTGACTCACTTTGGCTTGAACTCTGCTTTATCAGAAATGAGAATGGAAACCCCCATTTTTTTACTAAGTCCGTGAGAATGGTATTTTCTTCATATTCTTTCAACTTTAGTCTGTAGATGTCCTTTACTATGAGATGAGTCTGTTGAAAGCAGCATATTGTTGGGCCTTTCTTTCTAATCCAACCTGTTTGATTGATGAGTTGAAGCCATTAACATTCGGGGTTACTATTTTTTTATTTTTTCCAATAGATTTGCAAAATTTTTTTTTTATTTTGAATCATTGAACACAAATGGAGTACAGCTATTGTTTCTCTGGTTGTACACAAAGTAGTCACAACATCTGTGCATTCATACATGTACACAGGGCAATGATGTCTGTCACACATTCTATTATTATTACCCCCTACCCTGACACTACCCCTCCATTCCCTCTATGCTATCTAGCCTTCCTCCATTCTTGCACCCCCTCCACTCCACATTATGCATCATCATTCATTTATCAGAGAGATCATTCGGACCTTGGATTTTTGGGATTGGATAATCTCACTTAGCATGACAGTCTCCAACATCATCCATTTACCTACAAATGCCATAATTTTATTCTTCCTTATGACTGAGTAATACTCCATTGTGTATATATACCACAGATTTTTTATCCATTCATCTATTGAAGGGCATCTAGGTTGGTTCCACAATCTAGCTATTGTGAATCGGGCAGCTATGAACATTGATGTGGCTGCATCACTGTAGTAATCTAATTTTAAGTCCTTTGGGTATAAGCCAAGGAGTGTGATAGCAGGGTCAAATGGTGGATCCATTCCAAGTTTTCGAAGGAATCTCCACACTGCTTTCCAGAGTGGCTGCACCACCTTGCACTCCCACCAGAAATGAATGAGTGTACCCTTTTCCCCACATCCTCGCCAACACCTGTTGTTGCCTGTATTGTTAATAAAAGACATTCTAATTGGGGTAAGATGAAATCTTAAGGTGGTTTTCATTTGCATTTTTTTCTAAGGAGGGATGTTGAACATTTTTACATAAATCTGTTGATTGCTTGAAGATCTTCCTCTGTAAAGTACCTGTTCATTTCTTTGGCCCATTTATTGATTGGGTTATTAGTGTTCTTGGTGTAAAGATTTTTGAGCACTTTGTAGATTCTGGAGATTAGTGCTCTATCTGAAGTGTGTGTGGCAAAGATTTTCACCCACTCAGAAGGCTCTCTCTTCACATTGATGACTGTTTCCTTTGCTGAGAAAAAGCTTTTTAGTTTGACTCTATCCCACTCATTGATTCCTGCTTTTATTTCTTGCGCTTTGGGAGTCATGTTAAGGAAATCTGGTCCTAGGCAACACGATGAAAATTTTGACCTATTTTCTCTTCTATTAGGTGCAGGGTCTCTGGTCTAATTCCTAGGTCCTTGATCCATTTTGAGTTGAGTTTTGTACAGGGTGAGAGATATGGGTTTAGTTTCATTTTGCTGCATATGGATTTCCAGTTTTCCCAGCACCATATGTTGAAGAGGCTATCATTTCTCCATTGTATGTTTTTGTCTCCTTTGTCAAGTATGAGATACCTGTATTTATGTGGGTTTGTCTCTGTGTCCTCTATTCTGTACATTGATCTACCTGTCTATTTTGGTGCCAATACCATGCTGTTTTTGTTATTATTGCTCTATATTATATTTGAAGGTCTGGTATTGTGATGCCCCCTGCTTCGCTCTTCTTGCTAAGAATTGTTTTGGCTATTCTGGGTCTCCTTTTCCTCCAAATGAATTTCATGATTGCTTGCTCTAATTCTATGAGGTCCATCATTGGGATTTTACTTGGAATTGCATTGAATTGGTATAGCACTTTTGGAAGTATGGCCATTTTGACTATATTAATTCTGTCTTTCCAAGAACATGGGAGATCTTTCCATCTTCTCAGACTTTCTTTAATTTCTTTCTTTAGTGTTCTGTAGTTCTCCTTGTAGAGTTCTTTCACCTCTTTTGTTAGATTGATTCCCAAGTATTTTATTTCTTTAGAGGCTATTGTGAATGGTATAGTTTTCCTAATTTCTCTCTCAAAGGATGCATCACTTACAAATAGAAATACATTAGATTTATGAGCATTAATTTCATATTCTGCTACTCTACTAAATTCATTTATGAGTTCCAGAAGTTTACTGGTGGAATTTTTAGGGTCTTCTAAATAGAGAATCATGTCATCAGCAAATAGGGATAGTTTGATTTCTTCTTTTCCTATTCGTACTCTTCTAATTTCTTTGGTCTGTCTAATTGCTTCAGCTAGAGTTTCAAGGACAATGTTGAACAGAAGTGGAGATAGAGGGCATCCCTGCCTTGTTCCAGTTCTCAGGGGGAATGCTTTCAATTTTGCTCCATTTAGAATGATGTTAGCTGTGAACTTAGCATAATGGCCTTTACAATGTTAAGGAACGTTCCTACTATCCCTATTTTTTGTAGTGTTTTGAGCATGAAGGGGTGCTGTATTTTATCAAATGCTTTCTCTGCATCTAATGAAATAATCATGTGGTTCTTGACTTTAAGTCTGTTGATGTGGTGAATTACATTGATTGATTTCCAGATGTTGAACCAACCTTGCATCCCCAGGATGAAACCCACTTCATCATGGTGCACTATCTTTTTAATATGCTTTTGTATGCAATTCGCTAAAATTTTGTTAAGAATTTTTGCATCTATGTTCATTAGAGATATTGGTCTGAATTTTTCTTTCCTCGAAATGTCCTTCTCTGGTTTTGGTATCAGGGTGATATTAGCTTCATAGAATGAGTTTGGAAGGGTTCCCTCCTCCTGTATTTCATGAAATACTTTGAGGAGTATTGGAATGAGCTCTTCTTTGAAGGTCTTGTAAAACTCAACTGCGAATCCATCTGGTCCTGGACTTTTCTTTGTTGGTAGGCTTTTGATGACTTCTTCTATTTCCTTACTTGAAATTGATCTATTTAGGTTGTGTATGTCCTCCAGATTCAGTTTGGGTGGCTTATATGCCTCTAAGAACCTATTGATGTCTTCCAGGTTTTCTATTTTGGTGGAGAGTAGATTTTCAAAATAGCTTCCAATTATGTTTTGTATTTCAATTGTTTCTGTCGTAATATTTCCATTTCCATCATGAATTTTAGTAATTTGGATTTTCTCTCTCCTTCTTTTTGTTAGTGTGGCTAAGGGTTTATCAATTTTGTTTATTTTTTCAAAGAACCAACTTTTTGTTTTGTCAATTTTTTAATTGTTTCTTTTGTTTCAATTTCTTTGATTTCAGCTCTGATTTTAATTATTTCCTGTCTTCTTATACTTTTGGTGATGATCTGTTCCTCTTTTTCTAGGGCTTTGAGCTATAATGTGAGGTCATTGATTTGTTGACTTTTCATCCTTTTATTGATTGCACTCCATGCAATGAATTTTCCTCTCAGCACTGCTTTCATAGTATCCCAGAGATTCTGATATGTTGTATCTTTGTTCTCTTTGACCTCTAAGAATTTTTTAATTTCCCCCCTATGTCTTCTGTTATCCATACATCATCCAATAGCATATTATTTAATCTCCAGGTGGTGGAGTAGTTTCTGCTTTTAACTTTATCATTGATTTCTAATTTCATTCCATTTTGATCTGATAGAATACAAGGTAGTATCTCTGTTTTTGTATTTGCTAAGAGTAGCTTTGTGGCATCACATATGGTCTATTTTATAAAAGGATCCATGAGCTGCTGAGAAGAAAATGGATTCGCTTTTTGATGGATGGAATATTCTATGTATGTCTGTTAAGTCTAAATTATCAATTGTGTCATTGAGTTCTATGGTTTCTTTTTTCAATTTTTGCTTGGATGATCTGTCCAATGGTGAGAGAGGAGTGTTAAAGTCCCCCAGTATTATTGTGTTTTGGTCTATTTGGTTCCTGGAATTGAGAAGGATCTGATTGATGTACATGGACGCACCATAGTTTGGTGCATAAATATTTATGATTGTTTTGTCTTGGTGATTTATGCTTCCCTTAAGTAGTATGAAATGTCCTTCTTTATCCCTTCTGACTGACTTTGGCTTGAAGTCTGCTTTATCTGAAATGAGGATGGAAACTCCTGCTTTTTCACTCAGTCCATGTGCATGGTATATTTTTTCCCAACTTTTCACCTTAAATCTGTGGGCATGTTTTTCTATGAGATGCATCTCTTGAAGGCAGCATATTATTGTGTCTTTCTTTTCAATCCAATCTGCCTGTCTATGTCTTTTGATTGATGAATTTAGGCCATTAAGATTTAGGGTTATTATTGAGATATTACTTGCATTCCCGGTAATTTTGACTTATTTTTGGATTTTAATCTTACTTGGTTTTTCCTTTAATTTGCTGTTCCTTTAGGGTAGTTCCTCCCTTTGCTGACTTACCTTGTTGTTTCTCAAATCTTCCTCTTGGAATATTTTGCTGAGGATTTTCTGTAGGGCAGGCTTTCTTTTTGTGAATTCTTTTAACTTGTGTTTATCATGGAAGGATTTTATTTCATCTTCAAATCTGAAGGTAAGTTTTGCTGGGTATAAGATTCTTGGTTGGCATCCATTTTCTTTCAATGCTTGGAATATGTTGTTCCTGGCCCTTCTTGCTTCTAGGGTCTGGGCTGAGAAATCTGCTGATATTCATATTGCTTTCCCCCTTATGTAATCTGATGTTTTTCTCTTGCAGCCTTTAAAATTCTTTGTTTTGTATGTTCGGTATTTTCATTATAATGTGCCTTGGTGTGGATCTGTTGTGATTTTGTGCATTTGGTGTCCTATAAGCTTCTTGAATTTGATTTTCCATTTCATTCATCAGATTTGGGAAGTTTTCTGATATTATTTCATTGAACAAATTATTCATTCCTTTGGTTTGTGTCTCTGCACCTTCCTCAATCCCAATAACTCTTAAATTTGGTATTTTCATGATGTCCCATAACTCTTGGAGGTTCTGTTCATGATTTCTTACCATCCTCTCTGTCTGGTTGAGTTTGTTTTCAAGGTTAAATATTTTGTCTTCCTTGTCTGAGGTTCTGTCTTCCAAGTGATTTAGCCTGTTGGTTAAGCTTTCTATTGAGTTTTTAATTTGGTTTATTGTAACCTTCATTTCAAGGATTTATGTTTGTTTGTTTGTTTGTTTGTTTTTCCAGAATCTCTATCTCTTTATTGAAATGATCTTTTGCTTCCAGCAGTTGCTCTTTTAGCATTGCCTGCATTTGCTCTCTTGACTCCTTGTTCACTTCTTGGATCATTTTAGTTATGTACAACTCCCTTTCTGTCAATGCTTCTGCCATGTTGTCACTGGGAACAGTGACATGGTATACTTTTGGTATAGTATCTGGGTTTGTTTGGGACATTTTCTTCCCATGTTTTCTCATGTTTCTAGTGTATCTTCCCCTCTAGTAGTGTGAATCCTAGGTATTGTAGTTTCCCCTTAAAGACTTATAGGAGTCCTACCTATTTTCAATACCTCCCCTTGAATTGAGTGATCAATATTGGCAGCACACCATATAAACAAAATGTGTCCTTAATCTAAATAGTCCCTATTAGGATATTAACAGTGTTGTCATAATAAACAGAGATGAGTTCAAATTATTATCTACAGCATAACCAGTAAGTTTGAATAAGGACTGCAAATCCTAATGTTGGACAGGGAGAATGAGGAGGGGTATTGGACAAAACACTAATGAGATAAGAAGTGAGTCTATAGATATACTATGTCCTATGAATAGTGGAATTGGAATTAAAAGAAATAGGTTGTTAGCATGAGGGAAAAGAGATTCTCCAAGGAAACGGATATATGAGGGAGATAAAGTGATAAGCATAATAATAAAAGAAGAAGGTAGGAATATAGTGGATATATTAGGAATAATCATAGTATTACAATTAATTTAGAAAACGTTCTGTGATAAAAATATACTGTACAGTTCAAACCTCTTATTTTTCAATGACCTGATGTTTGAGAGGCGCTTGATCAAGCGGTGACCCAAGAAGGGTGCTTCTGAATCCAGGTTGGGAATGATCAATGCCTCTGGACAGAGGCAGCCTGGTGTTGACAGATGATCAGATGAAGCACAGGTACTAGACACCGGGCCAGGGTGTGGGCCTGGGCACTAGACCTAGCTGGTGTGGAAGCGCAGAACTGTGCTCAGTGATGGAGACACTGGGCTTGATAGTCCAGGCAGGCCTGAACTCTGTGCTGCCAGCTCAGGCAGTGGCAGGTGATTGCTCTCTCCCAGGGATGCTGTAGGATGTCTCTGAAGGGTCTAAGATCCCTACTGGAGCTGGGGATTCCAGCTGCCCCAGGCTGGAGCTTCCCAGGAGCCACTGCAGAATGGTGCCAGAAGACCAGCGCTCCACTCCGAGGAATCAGGCAGCCGCAGATGGTCTCTCTCTGCTGGAGAAGCTGTAGAATGGCTCCGACTGGCCTAAGAGCCCCACTGGAGCTGGGGATTCCAGCCGCCCCGGGCCGTAGCTCTCCAGGAGCTGCTGCAAAATGGCCTAAATTAGTGTTCTTAAAGAAATCTTTGTCATTTTAACATATAGATTACACTTTGGTTTATATTAGCCCATTAATATTTGACCTTAGGGAAAAACTTTAAAAAGCTTTTAACTGATCATCTCACATATATAGCCAACTTAGTTACACAAAACTTGCTGTAATGTGCCCTTTACTTACACACAGACTTTCTTAACACTTAGACCCTCATATATTTCATCACACAGACATTTTTACCCAGAAATATTTCTTTTTCCTTCTACTGAATATATTTCCACACCTAGAACCTTCTATTTTCCCTTTTCTATCTGTTGACTCCTTTTTGTTCACATTTTGAAGCAACTCTTATGAAATTTTTGAATTTAGATCAATTACTCCATTTTAATAAGATGAAATATTTTACATTATTTATAGTACTTTAATTGAAACACAGTTGACACTTTTGATCCCTTTGTATATAGAATTGTACCTGTTAGGGCTTAACTCTTAGTAACCTTGTTTTAGTGGTGACACAAAGCAATTTACACCCTTTTTATTTACTAATCCATGAAAACACCAATAATGTTTAAGCATGTTACATCATGGAATTTAAGCATTAAGAGTACTCGATGTTATTTAACAGCATCTTAACTTTGTAAATTAACTAGATGTCTCTAACAAACACAGTTGATTAATCCTATATATGTCAAATCTAATTTACTTATTTTACTGTAAAAACCAAGATATCAAATAAGTGTACTGAACAGTATTTGCCATCTCTTTCCTGTTGAAGAAAAGTCCTAGAAACAATTGATTAATACCAATTAACATTTTGTAGACAACATTCTATTAGTTTGACCACCTAGACACTTGTGAATTAAGAAATTTAAAAACATGTTACCTTCATTTGTTTACCCAATTTAAATTGAACCTTTTTAAATCAAGTGAATTAAAGGTATCTGGATCCATTTTTTTAATTTTAATTTTTTAGTGCTCTTTATGTCAATTTGATATCGTGTACATGATTTTTGGACACACAAGACAAGATAACACAATATACACTTAACACAAAAAAAACAAAGGCCTTGTAGCTTTTTACCTCAATTGCAATGTAACAGATGTTCAAACACTCGAGTCGAATGAAAAATAGGACTGATCAAAAAGTCATGAGCTCAAAAACTCTAGAATTCAAGGAAAAAACAAGAGTCCTGGAAAAATGGCACAGCAGTTAATTATTTTAGTAAAGCACCATATAATTTATTTTTGCTGGAGTTCAAGTTAAAGACTTTTTGCTTTTTTTTCTTGGGTTTGAGACTGGTCTTCTACTGGGCCTTTGGCTTTCTCTATTTACATTGCAATGTAAGCCTTGACTTGAGATTTGGTTCCAACAGAAGCTTGATGCCCAGGGCATTTTAACCATTTTTATCAGGACAGATTTGAATGTTGAAGAAAATTATGAGATCTTATTTCCCATTACTTTTTAGAATGAAGTAATTATGCTAAGCTTCTTACTGATATGCCATTGGTTATTGACCTGGTTTGTCCATGGCTGCCTATCCAGTATTTTTGGGTGAACATTTTTAGGATTATTTTTCTCTCAGTGACAAACAGGTTAAATCTTGCTCCATAGGTAAGCCAAGGACAGGAATTTGAAGTAAGGTCACTTTACTGGGGCAGAGGATATTGCCCTAAAGTGGTTATTATCCTGTCCTAGCTTGTGGGTTCCTTGAAACAGTTTCAATCCTAAGTATTGAATCTGTTGATGGCATATTTTAGTTTTATTCTTTGAGATCTTTTAATCCCTATCATCTAAGAAGTTTAGGAACTCTGGAATGGGCTTTTGTTATTCCTCCTGGGTGGAGGTACATAAAGGATGTCATTGCAAAACAATTACAGATGTTTTATCTCTGAAGCTTAAGTCCTTAGCTAGGGTTTGTCCAGAACAGGTGAGGGCTCTTTTTAAATCTTTGAGGAAACACTGTCTAGGTTAGTTGAGATTCACTATCTGTTTCCTCAAAGGCAAACAGAAATTGTGATTGAGAGTCTGAAAGTATGTAAAAAGCATCTTTTAAGTCTAACACAGTAGACCAAACAGCAACTGGAATCTAAGATAACAAAGTACATGAATTAAGAACTACAGGGTGAGGAAAATTGCTGCTTCATTAATTATTCTAAGGTTCTAGACTAGGTATTATTCCCCATTTAGCTTTTCAACTCTAAAATGGGTGTATTTCATGAGCTATTGTAAGGCATTAAAGTTTCTGTCCTGAGGTTTTGAGTGATCTTTAATGGCCCTTTTTGTCTTTAAGTTCCCTTTCTTTTTCTTTTTATTTCTATCAAAATGGAATATGCAAGCTGGAAAAGATCATCTAAGGATTGACCAGGCCTTGTGCCAATTTTTTGTAATATCCTCTAAATGTTTGGGGCTGACTGAATGATAAATTTACCTCTTAAAAATAGGTGGCCCTCTACGGATTTAGGGGTATTTTCTATTTGCCTTGGGTTTTCCCATGAAAATACCAGGACTTTCCTAAAGGCCTCATTTAAGTTTTTCCAGGCGTCCTACTCATTATTTGAATCCCATTAAGGATGATTTCTGGGAATTACCTGTGTTCTAGATGGTTAAGTAATAACATAATTCTTCCAAGTGAAGTCAAATACCTGGCATAAGTTTTGAAACATCCCAATATATTTATTTGGATCCTCCAAAAACCTCCTTATCTCTCTTAAGTTGGCTGGGGTCCCCTTGATTTTTCTCCCTTAGTAGATGATTCCTTAAGCTTTTCTCCTCTCATGGTAGAGACCATTGAGGTCAAGCCTGGTGACTATGAAAGGCACTTTTCTTGATCATTTGTAATTTTGCTGTATGCAGGCTAGTGGTAAACCTGGCAATACTGTTGAGAGAGAAGCTCCCATCTGAGTTAGAAGTATTAGGGATGCCTCCCTAACTTTGAGCTTCCTTCCAATCCAGAAAAAAACATCTCTTCTTACCTGGCTTTGCCAAAGTTATTTCTGGCCCTCTTTGCAAAGTGCTAGGGTCCTAGTTTGCCCTGTTATATAGACCCTTGGAGGATTCAGACTTAAGGGCGTTACTCCTTTCCTCCCTGCCATTAAACTCCTAATTATGAAAAAAAAATGACAAAAGCAAAAAATGTGCATTTTTTGGCCTATCTTTTTGCTCTGTAGACTAAAGGAATCTCCGGAGGGTAAGGGAACATCTATTGGTTGTTGGGCATATAACTCCCTTTTCTTGGAGGGTCTTACGGGAGTGGTTGATTTGAAATGCCTCCCTCTTGCAGCTTAAAGAGTATACAGCACATTTAAGCACAGGAATAGTAATGGGGAGATTCTAGATGGACTAGTGAAGGCTAACTGTGCAAATAAAGGGAACCTGGGCATATTCTCACTAATCATCCTAGGTCTTTCTTTTAATCTTACAATTTGAATTCCTAATGTTTGATTGGCAAGGGAAGGGGAACATCCAGGATGGAGAGGATGTAGTGAGGAGTATTGTATGGCCCATATAGAGGCAAGGTAATTGGTGCTTTCCCTCAGTGCCAGTCATCATCCAATCACCCTAGATACCCCTTAGGGCAATTGGGAGGGGGAGTCTGGAGAAGGAACCTTTGGGATCTCACCCAAGAGTATCCCAGGCCAGAGAACCTTGCAGTTGTTCCAACCCTTCCTCCACCTCCATTCATCCGAGGTAGATCAGGACTAGGGGCACTGTGTACTGATGACAATTGCTCTCTGGGCCTGGACAGGAAAGTAGGAAATGGCTTCAGCAGAGTCCAACATGCCTGCTCTGCATAGAGCAGGTGATTGGTAACTGCCTAGGCCAGGAAACCTCTCACCTAAGTCTTGAAGGATGGTGGCTGCACTAGCTGCATTTAAATAGCTGACAGGTGCCCATTTTGCCCTCCAGTAATAGAGTCTGAAATACGCACCCCAAACAGACATGGGGTGCATGAAGAAAGGAGTTTACCTTGGTGTAGGTCTCAGTGGGACCTCCAAATCTGATACCACTATTTACCAGTGACGAATCTGCTTCCTCAGATGTTGAAGTATAATGCCAGAGAAGCTTGCCAAGGCAAGTGTGGAGTAGAAAGTAAGAAGCTTTGTTGAAGAAAAGTAAAAGCAGACTTCTCCCACGTGGAAGGAGGGACCCAAAGGCAGAATCCATGTGATGAATAAATCTTGTCCTTTTTATAAGCTTTATTTTCCTGTTCCCTCCCCCTCATTTTCTCCCTTCCTGCCTATGTGACTAGGCCCAGTTTTTCAGGTGAGATGCAGAAGCTGAGAAGCGGATGGGCAGGGGAAGAGCAGGTAATGTCCCAGGAGGTACTAATTAGCAACTCTTTGCCTATAGTCCTCAATAAGGCAGGTAAATTAAGTAACCAATGGGCTCTGAAGATCTCTGACATTTCATTCTCCCAAGTGCAGTTTCCAACTTCCAGGTGCAGATGGCTATCATGTCCTCCATTTTCTCTATTTGACCCGATTTCTTATTTCTACACTAACAACTTGTCCCCAATTCTGGCTTCAGTATTGTGATGCCTCTGCAGGAGTCTTTCAACCATTTTTCTTTATTAAAATCAGTCTCTTAAAGAGTGGTGCTATAATTTATGTTTTCTCTGGAGACTGCATTCCCCTGCACCCATTTTTCTCATTCCTCAAGCTTTAAGGATTACTCTAAGCATTTGTATATAAAGTTTCCTCTCTTTGCAACCTTCAGGTCCCATGTTTTAAACCTAGATACACACTTGCACTCCATACCTCTCTTTATCTGACCTGCCTCCTCAGGATGTTCCTCACATAATCCTTGAAGAGTCCCTGTGTTCAGACCCTCCTCTATCACCATCTGCCACAATGTGCACAGATAAATGCTAAAGACTGGCAAGAGGTGATGGGGGATTAATAAACATATACAAGCATTTAATAAGAGAAAGTTGGAACCAGGTGGAGTTGGGAAAGTTGGGACTTCTGATGGAGGAACAGGGATGCAGAGCTGGCACAGCACATTTTTTATTTGGGTTTTATCATTAAATGGTTATTTGTGGAAAAGTGTCTGCAAGACAGGCAGGCTTGAAGTTTGCAGCACTTGCAAGATATTGTGGTTTTCTTGTTATGCCCAAAATTATCTATTACTAACCACTGGTGTCTGAGCTCAAGTTCAACATTGATATATTTCAGGACCTTTGCACAGAAATTCCTCAGTCCAGGCATTACCACAACTTCTGGGAAATTTTGTCCTGCACTTTTGCACAGAACATTTACAAGACAAAGCACAGCCACAGCTCTGAGGCAGTCAAAGATGATGGTCCAAGTCACTGCTCTCCACCACCCTGCTGACAAGTTGACTAAGCATTTTCCTGGTTTCATGCAATGGAGAAGCCAGGAAAGTAATCTTCTCTACTCTTCCTGCAACTTATTTGAAACCTCCCTTCAACTTATTTTATAAATGGACATGTTTCATTCTCTTCCTCTCTCCATGCTCCTCCCTAATCTCTCCCCCTCCCTAATCTCAGGACAAAGAGGATTACTTTGGTTCCCCATGTTAGGCAGATTCATCTGTCCTTGAGTACACACAAACCATAGGAACAAAGTAATCCAGGATTTGGGGGATGGCACCAGATTTCCAAAATCACTATCTCCCAAATTAACAAGTGAATTACAATTGCAGCAGATAACACATGTAATGCAACATAGGAATCACCTCTTTAAAATCCCCTGTTCCTGCTGATTGGCAGAATCACAGCCTCCTCTGGGACAGGAGTACCCTGTGTTCCTCCTTTTAGAGCAAAGCAATAAAACTTCTATTTCTTTTTTCTCAATACCATGTCCTTGTTGGATTGGCATCAGGAACAAGAACTGAGCTTTCAGTAACAAATTTGATACCCCCAGTGGTACCAAAGAGCCATCCCCACTTCCTTGGAATTCCACTTCCTTGGAGCATGCAAGATGGTTGGAGAACATGTTGAGAGTCAACCTCAGGAGAGTTAGGAGATGAGTGAGTTCCATCAGACTGATCCAGAGGAGGTATATCTGTGAGAAAAGGGAGGGATTGAGGGATCATCCCAGCAGCTCCTGGAGCTCCTTTTGCTTTAAGGAACTCCTGCCTTTTCTTCCTGAATGGTACACTTCGCTCCATCATGATCCACTTTGAGAAAAAGGAAACCCAACTCAGTAAAATCCTGACACCCTTGGCCATCTGGTAAGTCCCCTGATGCAAACATTGAGACCCTTGATCCCACACATCTGGTTCCTCTTTATGGTGGCACCCGGTATATCATTGTGGGGAAACCTTTGGCATCACTGGTGTAGGATTTATGGTTAAGTAAGACTTCAGAACCTATGGATATTTACTCCCTTCTGCCATGTTCCAGATACTTGTCTGTTTGTCGACCTTAGTCTTGGGTATTCCCTCTGGTTGTCTGTCTGTGTTTTTGTTGTTTGTATCTGTTACTTCCCCTTTGAAGACTTACCCAATATTGCACTAATCCTGTAGGTAGTCTCTTGGGAAATGTCTTGGCTTCTCTGTTTTAAAGGTTCCTGTCTGTCAGCCATGGTTCTGGAGTTCATTTCTGGTTGTCTCTCTCCATATTTCTTTTTGCACAATCTTGCAATTGGAGTGGATCTATTAGAGGTAAAGTGCATTTGAGAAAGGTACACCTATAGGTATAAGCCAGTCTAAATTAATATTATATTGTAATGATCTGGGTTTTGAATAGCATTCTGGATTATTATACAATCTTGCAATAGGACATAGTTTGTCAAAGGCAAAATACATGGAAGAAATTTGTATGTGCAGGTGTGTCTGCTTTAAAGTTTCCCATCTCTCAGCCCTGCTTTTGGTGATCATCTCCTGTCTATGCTTTTTGTATCTGTTACAGGCCCTTTAAGACATTGGCTATGGTATATTGATCTTACTGGTAGTCAATTGAGCAGATACATTTTGGATGAATGGACCTGTTTATGAAAACAGGATTTACTGTAATGCAATATGGCCTTTGAATGTTTTTCTGTATTTTTATACAATCTTCAAGTTGACATTTGTGGGAGATGTGGGAAGAGCCACTGAGGCATATGCATCCTTGCCACTGCAGAGTGGGTAAAATCCTGTGGAACACCCAGGATTATCATGCTTGGGTGGCACACCCCCAAGTGACCCCCCCCCACACCAATTGGGCATTGTCTCAGGAGAGTCTCACCCCATTCCCCCATCTCCCTCTTCTTCCACATTGTGCATTTTCTGGCTGGACCACTCTCATAGGCTCTCACATTTCTGCTTCTGTGTTCATTAGCTCCCCTCCTATACAAAAAACGTGTTTCCACATTAAAGCTGAGATTGCATTGTTGTACCTGACGAAAATAAAATCATCCAAGCTGATCACGTAAAGCCAAAAGAAGCCTTTATTTTAGCTGGCCAGCAACGACCTCCCTTACACCTAAAAGCGAGGTGCCAGGAAATCACAAGTTTGTTCTTTTGTTGCCAGCTTTTATAGGGTTTGGGAAGGGGTTAGGGTGGGGCCACAGGGAGGGAAAGGGATTGAAGTAGGCTATAGGGAGGGGATTTGTGAATTGGGGTGGGGCTGACTCTCCTGATCGTGACGGAGAATCTCCCTGGGGAACACCAACATTTTAATCTGTTTTCTGTTGCTATAACATTCCCCACTGTTCTTATCCACATTAACAAATCCTTGTTTAGGAAACTAGTGGTTTTTCAGTTTCCAACTTCCCAGACTCTGATGGGTTCCATTCATCAGTTTGACCGGATTTCTTATTTTACACTAACTGCCTGCCCTTAATTAGGAACATTTTACTGCTGTTTGGGGAAGCAGTTTGAAGTTCCTTTTAGAAATCTGGCCAATGAGGAGTAGAAATCTGCTTGGGAAGAACAGGTTGTAAAGTCATCTGGGGTGGGTGCTTCTATGAGAGAGAAACAAAATGACATAAGTACCAAAGTGAGATTAATACAGAATAGAAGTCAATCTCTCACCAGGTGGAAGAACTGAAAAGTTGTTCCCATAACAAGGCCTATCAAAGGCTGGAGAGGTTAAGGCCTTTATTTGGGAACTTGAGTTATCAGGTACATTTGCCTGAGAGTCTCTCTTTTTTAGCCTCGAGTCCTATTCTAGGGGCTAACACAAGTACATCTTAAGTCACATTAAACTATTATTTCTTTTAAATGCCCAAGAATGTCTATGGTTTGGTTTGGTTTTAACTGTTTTGCTAGGTGTTTAAGATCAAGTTGGTCAAATTGAACTGCTCCTGTTTCTTAAAAGTCAGCTGAGTTCCCACAGGGTCACTCATGGGGCACTTGAGAGCAGCTTTTTAGCTTTATTCCTGTGGTTGGGTGGTGGCAGCTCCTGCATTTCAGCAGCTCCTTCATTCCAGCAGCCTCTGCATTCTGGAGTGGGCAGCATCACTCCTCCTGGATTCCAGCAGCTTCAAGGCAGTGGCTTCTGCCTTGTGGACACCTGACAGCTTTTTGCTTCCATTCATGACAAAGGGAAGCTGGTCCCTGCTCATTCCCATCAGCCCCAGGAGGTCAGGAGCCAAGCCTTTCTGGCCCACTGTTGTACCTCCTTGTTCTCAGCAAACTTTGCTGCATCTCCAACTCTGGGGGACAAGCCTGGAATGCATGGGTTATTGAGAAGTGTTCACTCAGGTTGGTTTCTGTCCTCAATGGCTCCAAGCTCTGGTGGTGGTGGCATCTGGGCCCCAGTGGTTTTTGTGCTCTAGCTGTGGTAGTTCCCACAACCTGGAGGCCAGTGGCAGCCAGTGTTTCCTTGGCTCTGGACACAGCGATGCCTTCTGTGCAACATAGACCTACTGTCTGCATGGATGAAAACTCTGAGTTCTGGCATCAGCAAAGGCAGCAGTGTTGACCCAGAGTTGCAAAGTTCCTTAGAGAACTTT
The DNA here is from genome assembly GCA_020662805.1 of Glaucomys volans. Classification (NCBI taxonomy): domain Eukaryota; kingdom Metazoa; phylum Chordata; class Mammalia; order Rodentia; family Sciuridae; genus Glaucomys; species Glaucomys volans. The sequence continues at coordinate 69,101 of JAJEJO010051263.1, forward strand.
CCCTGGGGAACTCTTATTCCCTGGATGCAGGCTGACTCTGAGGGCAAGAACCAAAACTGGTTTTCTTGGCCCCTTTGTTTTAATCTTAATCCTTAAGTTTGATCTTAAACATCCAGCAAGCCAGTTTCACCAGTTATTATCTCATCTATTTCATAGGTGATGGCCTAGTATACTTCTTCAAAGCATTAATCTGGCATCAGCTATAGAGCTTACAAGGAAAATACAAAATAGAATTAACAACAGTAAAAACATATCTAGTTTGTGTAATAGTCATCCTAAATCCTGAGGTATATATTATATTTCTTATTTGATATCACAATAATTCTACAACAAAAAACAACCTTTTGAATATAACTTTAAATGAGCTGAAAGCTGACATATTTTGGAAACATTCTGACTTGTAGCAGGGTGGGACACAGACCCTGATTTCAGGTAAGGCAGGGCCTTTTACAGTCTTAGGCAGAGTGTTCAGGTTTGAAGTTATTTTTTGTCTCCTCTTAGGACATCATTTTACACAGTTTACATGTATTGTTTCCTGAATCTATGTGAATAGTTGTTAACACAATATATTGCACTTAAAACAAATCAAGGAAAGGCTGAGAGCTTTTAACCTTCCTTTTGTGTGGCAAAGTGACCAAATATTTTTTGTTTCATGATATTAACCTTTAAACAAATCAGGCTTTGTTTTTTAACCTTTAAACAAATTTTGTAAACAAAATTTACATTTGCATTTAAATTTTGATCTCAGTGTAAAAAGTAACAAATTTACATATACCCTAATGATAGCAGGTTCTGTTACAGAATATTAAATGATAAAAATAAGTCCCCAATAAAATTTGCCATTCCCACAAGCATGAAACTACCAACACAGAGAAGTCTAACCTGGAGAACAGCAGCCTGACAAATTCCCTGCTCTAAAGACCTACTTACCCAGAAGACATGGACACATGAACATACAAAGAGCAACCAAACCTAGTTTTTCAAGAAAAAAACCCTAGGCTCTGCATCATAGCACAATACCCTACCAGTTATTTAACCATAATAAAGAATAAAACTTAAAGAAATCCTTGTCATTTTAACATACTGATTACACTTTGATTTATATTAGCCCATTAACATTTGACCTTAGGGGAAAACTTTAAACAATTTCTAATTGATGGTCTCACATACATATAACTACTTAGTTACACAAAAATTTGTTGGAATTTGCCCTTTACTTACACACAGATTTTCTTACCCAGAAATATTTTCCTTTTCCTTTTACTGAATATATTTTCATGCCTAGAATTTTCCACTTTCCCTTTCCCATCTGTTGACTCCTTCCTTGTTCGTATTCTAAAACAATTCCTATGAAATTTCTGAATTTAGATAAATTATTAGGATTTCACTCTTAGTAACCTTGCTCTCAGGAATGATACAAAACAATTCCAAATCCCTTTATTTACCAATCCACAAAAACACCAATAATGCTAAAGCATGTTATCCCATGGAATTTAAGGTGTAATATATTAACTCTAATTTACTTATTTTACTGTAGTAACCAAGATCAGACAAGTATTTTGAATAGTATTTGTCATCTCTTTCCTGTGGAAAAGTCCAAAAAAATTGATATTACACATTTCATAGACATCAACATTTTTTTAATTGACCACCTAGATAGAGATTTGTGAGGCTAGATATATTTTACCTTCATTTATTTACCGAACTTAAATTGAACCTTTATCTCCACTGCAATGTAACAAGATGTTCAAAAATCTAAGTTGAATAAAAAATAGGACTAACCAAAATTATGAGCTCAACAAGTACTTGGCCGGCCCTTAGTTATTCTCAAATAAAACACTCTTTTTTTCCTTGGGTTGGAAATTGGTCTCCTACTGGGCTTTTTGCTTCCTCTATTATCATTTCAATATAAGTTCTACTTGAGATTGGTTCCAGCAGAAACCTGATATCTCAGGCACTTTAACCATTTTTATCAGGACAGGGTTTGAATGCTTAAGAGCTCTGTAACGGGCTTTTGTTATTCCTCCTGGGTGGAGGCACATGTCATTTACATATTGTAAAACATCCTTTAACAAAAGCTCCAGCAGCACGTTCTTGGAAGTCCTGAAAAGTATCTAAAAAACAAGTTAGAGCAGTGGGGCACATGGTTGACTGACTATGTCTCATAGTAGACTGTCCTGAAGAGATGCAACACAGAAAGCAAGGGGAAAAAAACACAGAAAACATAAACAGCCTGGACACCCAGGGGACTAGTGGCAAAGGCGACTCTGGATACGAGTTGGGCCCTTCCCGTGGATTGCCCCAGCTGTGGCAGGTGTCGCTGCACCCTGCCATGTGTGGGCACTGTTCCATGAGGCAGGCAGGTGGTGGCCACAGCAGCGGCAACAGAACCCCCAACTCCTGGCAGGTGCACAACCTCGGGCAACATCATGGCATCCCTTGACTTGCCCCCGGGGGCATGCATCCCCGGGGCCCGGCCTACCAGACTGGGTCCACATGTAGGGCCTACTGGACTAGGCCCAAGCCACATGCAGCCGTCAAGCAGACCAGGTCTCAGGTGGTGGCTATGCCGGAAGCCACACGGTGGCTATGCCGGCAGCCAGCCACGTGGCAGCGGAGCACAGCAGACCCCACGCGGCCCAGACCAGACTAAAAAAAAGGACAGACAGACATCAGCCAACCAGATTATGCCCCACACAGCCTACCAGACTGGGCCCACAAGGAGCCCACCAAAGAGACTAGGCCTCACAAGGAGGCTTACCAGTGGACAGGAGTGACATCTCACCCTGGCCTGGGACTGGTGTAAGTGACTGCATCCAGCCTGACCACATCCCCCAGATACAGATCACAACTCCCTGAAACGGGATAACAGGTGGCATCATTTAGAAGGGCATCCTGAAGATGGGCTGGAGTCCCCCGAAGAGTGAGGCTGAGGCACGTCTCTTAGGAGCTCCCCTCTACTCAGGGTGGGGGCTCCCAAGCAACCGCCACAGGAGGCCAATTTAGGCATGAGGGCTTGGAGAAATCAAATCTCGGTGGGACCTCCAAATGTTGTACCCAATGAAAATAAAATCATCCAAGTTGATCACGTAAAGCCAAAAGAAACCTTTATTTTAGCTGGCCAGCAACAACCTCCCTTACACCTAAAAGGAGGGTGTCAGGAAATCACGAGTTTGTTCTTTTGTTCCCAGCTTTTATAGGGCACGGGAAAGGATTCAGGTGGGACCATAGGGAGGGGGAGGGATTAGGTTGGGCTATAGGGAGGGGATTTGGGATTGGGGTGGGGCTGACTCTCCCGATAGGGATGGAGAATCTCCCTGGGGAACACCAACATTTTAATCTGTTTTCTGTTGCTAAAACAGCATCACAGAACCTGTCTCTGGGAGCTGATTCTTGTTGCTCCATCACCTCACCCCCTCCAAGGAAACCCCACATTCCACAACAGCTGGCACCCAACGTGGAGCTCTTGGAGATGATCATCTCAGAGACCCCTCATCCTTAACCAGACCCTTAAATTGCTTATTGTCTCAGAGACCCTGCGTCCTAATCGGAACCCACACTGGGTGAGTGACCTTCCTGGTGGCTAATGTACCTTCCTCGCACTGAGAGCTACAGGTTAAAGACTTATGTGTGTTACTCAGGAGCATGCAGATTGAAGTAGAAGAGATGGACAACAAGTATGGGACATAGTGCTCAGCCTTGCCCCTTGGGCTACTGCCAGTAATCTGTGGGACTGGGATTTTTGATGTAAGGTCATTTCCTTCACCCATAAGGCAGTAATACAAGAGGATAGAAAGCTCCCACTAATCTTCTTCCCCATTATTTCTGCCATATTAACCTCTCTCCAGGTAATCCCAGAAACAGAACTTCCCAACTTAGCTGAAATTTTAACTACAGAGGCACAAATAAAAGATAAACTCCCAGATTGAGAGTCAAATGCCTGTGCCTCAGGGGCTTCCCACAACTCCTCACAAGGGAAGGGAGCAGCCACTGTGATGCAGCAAAGATTGGCACAAGACCTAACAAAGAAGGCAGCAACACTGGGGGGACAGGGAGGGAGTGGGAGCACCAAGGAGGCAAACTCCAGGGGCAAGTGCCCTCGTTCTGCAGCATCAAGCATTGTGCAGCAGTCACTGTGCCTCCTTGCCTCCTTCCCTCCCCCACCAATGCCACAGCCACCACAAAGATTGGCATGAAACCTAACAAAGAAGGGAGTGGCTATCCTGGAGGCTACTGCTGTAGTACAGCAAAGATTATACCCAGAACTTCCATAGAGATTGCAGTGCCATCTAGGGACCCTTGGGCAGCATGTTCTCCCCAGCCACATTCCACCAGGGACCCAGACAGTCCTTGGATGTTACAATTCACTGCTTTGTGTGCACAAAGGGATCATGCCAGGTGTTCAAATTTTTCCAGAGCAAATAAGCCTATTGAGGCCTTCCCTGTTAATATGATTCCAACTCCACAAAATCTGATGCTTTGGAAACCTCACCCACAAGAAATCTTAAAGAATTTAAGGCAGGCAGCTAAAGATGATGGTCCTCACGGTCCATGGTACAATCAGTTGCTGGAGAAAATTTCATTAGATCTTAATTGTCCTTTTGATTATATACAATTGGTCTGCACTGTCCTTTCTCCTGGAGATTTTCTTTTGTGGAAAGTGGCTTATTATGATGAATGTGACTAGCAGGCAGAGAGAAATCAATGGGCTGGGGTACAATTAAATACTGAGTGTTTATGAGGCCTAGGAATTTAGGACTCCTCAGCAATTCAGGTGCAAGGGCCAGCTCAGTGTTTCAATCAGGTGTGCTTATGTGCCTAAAAGCTTTTTAAAAGCTGCCAAGAAAACATGATAAACCATTACCAAAATTAATACAAATGTCTACTGAATCCTTTTCAGATTTGTTGCTAGATGCACGGAATCAGTAGAACACAAAGTTCAGCATCAGCAGGCTGCTGAAGCACTACTGAAAGAGATAGTGTATGAGGGCTGCACTAGTGAATGTAGTAGGGCAGTTAATCATTCCCACAATGCCCCTATTGAGGACTGGATTCTTGCCTGATGAGATATCAGTCCAATCAAGCATCATTACTTGCAGAAGCCCTCTCTGCCACCCTGCAAGTTGTTGCCTCACCTAATCAGACTAGGGACACTCCCAAGGCACTAAGGGTCATACCTGTGGAGGACTAGGACATTGGGCTCGACAATGCCCATCCAAATCAAACACTACAAAACAAACCCCATCAGTTTGCCCTACGAGTAAGAAAGGGTCTCACTGGGCATGGGATTGTTGCTCAAAAACTAACACTGACAAGGTGCCTTTAAATGAAAAACAGGGAAACCCTCAGCCCCACAAGTAAGAGGGAAAAAATCATCCCCAGATAATGTGGACCATTCCAATAATCCAAAACAATGACCGCTTGGAGCTAAAATTAGACAGAAAACCCTTCAAGGGTATTATAGACACTGGAGCCAATGTCTCAATTATTCAGACAGAGGTAGCTAAACAAATGCCTTGGAAGGACCTAAAGTCACAGGTATTGGAGGGCATCAGGCATCCAAAAAAACCTCCAGGCCAGTCATTTGGGAAGACCCTGATGGAGAAGCAGGAACAATCACTCCCTTAATAGTTGACAACTTAGCAAATAACTTATGTGATAGAGATATTCTGGAAGATATGGATGCAGTTTATGTTTTTTTCTTTTTTTTATTTACTTATTGATTCATTGAACATGAATGGAGTACAGCTATTGTTTCACTGGTTGTACACAAAGTAGAGTCACACCATCTGTGCGTTCATGCATTTACACAGGGCAA
>JAJEJO010051264.1:0-14414 GCA_020662805.1 Glaucomys volans
CCCACCTCGCTTCTCCCCATAACCACCTAAGAAGGGTCCTAGTTCACTCCCTCATTTCTTGTGTTTCACCTGAGCACCATATAACAGTAAAGAATCAGGAAGCTGTGACAAAAGGACCCCAGGATGGGGAGCTCAGTATAGGTTTGGTTTGCGGCTCTATTGCAGATTCCCTATGTGACCTTGGGCAAGTCATGGGGTTCTTTCCTGACCCTCGGTTTCTTCATCACTACAATGGGATCGGTAGCTCTGCCCCTCCTACTTCACACAGGTAGTCGTGACGATCAACTCAGCCACACTTTGTGAAGTGCCTAGCCATCAAGGTTGTTATTTTTATTCTCTCCAGATCGCCCCGGAAAAGCGATGTTGTTTTTGGGATGGAGGAGGAGGAGGCTGCGGGAGTAATAGGGGTGGGTTCCTCGGGGTGGAGAGGGCGAGAGCCTTTCTGGATCCGAGAGGGGAAGATTCCAACCGCTCGGGCGATCGGAGGGCAGGAAGGGAGACGCAAAGCAACTCAGAGACCGAGACTCAGAGAGACAAAGGGGGCGTGAGAGACCGCGCCAGGCAGCGAGGCGGGGCGGCGGGCGGGAGGTGCGCGAGGTGAGGGAGGTGTGGGGGGCGTGGGCCGCGGGATGCTGCCGCCCGCTCCGCCTGTGCTCCAGCTCCGGTTTTTCCCTCCACCATCCTCTCCCCCTCCCCGCCTCTCCTTTAACTCCCCCCTCCTGGGCTCGGGACTGGTTTCCTCCCTTAGCCCGCTGCCCTCAATCCCGGCGAGGCTGGGGCTCCGGCTCGGCGTCCCCTTCCTCGCTCCCTTGCCCGACGCCCCATGCCGCCCCCGCCCGGCCCCCGGGACCCCCAGTCCCCCACTTAGGCCGGCGCACAATTCCTGGGGTGCTGGCGCGTGGGCCCCGGGCGCGTAGGGCGCCTGCAGACGGCCCCTGGAAGAGCTCTTGTGGGGCTGAGCGCTCTGGAACCGGGGCGCGGGCAGAGCAGGAAGCGGGTCCGCGAGGGAGCTGGGGGCATCAGCTACTCACCGGTGTGATCTCGCTCAACAGTCAGGCAGCCAAGGCAGTCACCCCTGGGGGTGAGCGACTTTGGGGGAGTTGGTGCCCCGCCCCCCAGACCTTGGCGGGGTCATGGGGGCCCCCCATTCTGGGCCGGGGGGCGTGCGAGTCGGGGCCCTGCTGCTGCTGGGTTTTTGGGGGCTGGTGTCTGGGCTCAGCCTGGAGCCCGTCTACTGGAACTCGGCGAACAAGAGGTGAGCGGCCTGGGGCTGGGGAGACCCCAGACCCTATGGACAGAGGGTATGGAATATTTGGGGACTGGGGCCCTGGGTTCCCTGAGCAGGGAGGTTGGAGGGAAGGTGCTGCAGCCCTCCCTGATCTGAGGTGATGGGTTATTAGAGAGCAGTGATCTCGGGAACCAGATTCCCGGGTCCTACACAGAGCTGGAGGTGGGTGGTGATGACCATGTGTCAGGAGTTTGGAAATCTCAAAGGGGGCAAAGATAAAAAGTTTGTGGGCAGCGGGAGGGCAGTGGAGTGGCTATTTGGATCTGTGGGAGACCTGCATTGGGCGGGCTTGGAGGGAGCCTGGTTAATGTCAGCTCTCAGGAAAGAGCCGATGAGTAGGGGCTGCTCAGGCGCTGAGGGGGAGGCAGGGGTGCCTCCCTCCCAGAAGGGGCTCAGTGTTGGAAATGGAAGGTAAGGGGGCTTAGTTTGGGTGCTCTGGGAACAGCTTCCCCAAGGCTTCTTGACTTGGTAGTCTCCTTTCTCAACTCTTGCCCACAGCCAGAGAGAGGTTTGGTGAACCCTGGCTGAACAGTTCCCCACCCAAGGACCTATTCCTGCCTTCCTGTCTTGGGAACTAATTTTTGGAGGAAGCCTTGAGCCCCCTCAAGCCTCCTTTCCTTCTTGCTTCTGTAGTCCTGGGGACTCCATTGCCCCCTCCCCATGTCTGTGCTGCAAACTCTTCCATCAGGGCCTCTGTTCCATGCTTGCTTTGCTCTGAAAAGAGGCCAGGGGTCAGATGAAACTTCAAGTCACACAGGGTAGGACAGAACCTTGAGGAGGTCATCTGGGTCCCTTGCCTCCAGTGCAGTTCCCCTTACCATTAGCAAAAGGATTGTATTTTTTTGTAAACTATTTCCTTGGGGAGGCTGTGGAAGGCCATGGGACTGGGGGTGGGCTTTGGAGCTTGTCAAATTCTTGGTCTTAATCCCAGCTCTGCTGCTTTCAGCCATGTGGCCTTGGGCATGTCACATAACCTTTCTGAGTTTGTATCCTCAATTCTTACAGCTGTTATGAGGGTCAGCAGTAAGGTGTTTGAACATAGTACATGCTCATAAAAGGAGGGCTGGGATTATTTGTTCTTCTCTTTACTTCCTAACCTTCCTCTCACTTCCCTGTCCTGGTATTCCTCCCTTCTTCCCTTATCTCTTTGGGAATAATTTTAATATCTTTTTCATGCTCAGGCTGTCCCACCCTCCAACTTGGGGCTGCAGTTTGAGTTTCTAGGGTGGCTTGAGGATGTAAATTAGGCTTTATCTGAAGAAGCTGAGAAAAGGCAGGGTGTCCTGGGGGCTCTTTGGAATTTTGGGTGGGAGGATATGGGTAATTTAGGAATCTGGGAAGATACCAGGCAGTAAGTAGTCCCCTGGGACCTAGATCTGAGACCCCGTCTCAGCTAAGAAGGTGCAAGGAGGTGCAGGGAGGCACAGTTTGTGGTTGTGCTAGACTGGTGGGTTTCCCATATCACTGGTCCTGGAAATACAGGGTTAGTTGTGGTTAGAAAAGTCAACTACTTAAACTCCAAAGTGATAGAGCATTTTCCCTGGGAAGTCTGAGCCCCAGCATGGGAGAACTGAGCAAGGGAGTGACCTGAGCAGCTGAACTCCACACCTTCATTCCCATTAGCCCAACTTAGGACCATTGCCAAGCCAGGCATTTGTCTCCTTTTCCAATAACTGACTAACTTGGGACACTGGTCTGGATCACCTTCCACACCCCTTTTCTCATCCCCTCCCTGCCTCCTTTGCCCTGAAATTTGGTGGTGGCCTGGAGAATGGGAGGCTCTGCCCCCATGGTTGACTGCCATGAAATAGTGAAATCACCTGGGAGGGGTGGGCTGTGTGGTTCCAGAGAGGCCAGCTCCTTGGTAACTGGCATCCTGTTGCCATGGTAACGGCGCCAGTGATGGAGCGGGAGATGGCAGTGTGCATGTGGTGAGGGCGGGCTGAAGAGTGCATTTGGGCACACCAAGGGGCAGGAGACCTCTGAGCCTGGCTTCCTGCTGCTTCTGATGTGAGCTCTTAGAATTCTTGGTGCCTGTGCTCAAAGAACAGACTTTCCACTCAGACAAAGGCAGGCAGGAGCTAAGCATTGCTGTCCTGGAGGGTTATGGGTGAGGGAGGGAAAGCTCTGGGGCCACACCCCTGACATCTCTTCCTTGCCCACCTCGTCCTCCTCCCCATAGGTTCCAGGCAGAGGGTGGTTATGTGCTCTACCCTCAGATTGGGGACCGTCTAGACCTGCTGTGCCCCCGGGCCCGACCTCCTGGCCCCCACTCCTCTCCTAATTATGAGTTCTACAAGCTGTACCTGGTAGGGGGTGCCCAGGGCCGGCGCTGCGAGGCACCCCCTGCCCCAAACCTCCTTCTCACTTGTGATCGGCCAGACCTGGATCTCCGCTTCACCATCAAGTTCCAGGAGTACAGCCCCAACCTCTGGGGCCATGAGTTCCGCTCCCACCATGATTACTACATAATTGGTACTGCTGGGCAGAGGGCAGTGTCAGATGGGGGGGGTTGTCCCTGGGATGGAGGACTTATGAGGGAAGGGAACCATTGGAATCAAGAGGGAGACTCCTATGCTGTCCTGCTAGGGCACAGGAACAGAATAGGGGTTAGAAGGGTTAGAATGCCAACCTCTCTCTCCCTCTGCTGTTTTCTCCCAGCCACATCAGATGGGACCCGGGAAGGCCTGGAGAGCTTACAGGGAGGTGTGTGCCTAACCAGAGGCATGAAAGTGCTTCTCCGAGTGGGACAAAGTGAGTGGGGCTGTGGGATACCTGCTACAAGCTGAGGAAGGTCCAGGCAGTACCACCATGGTCAGGGGCAGTTGTCTCAGCCCCCCTCTCTCGGGTTTTGCTCATCTCCAGGTCCCCGAGGAGGGGCCGTTCCCCGAAAACCTGTGTCTGAAATGCCCATGGATAGAGACCGAGGGGCAGCCCACAGCCTGGAACCTGGGAAGGAGAGCATGCCAGGTATGAACCAGGGGACCAGCCCCTGCCCTCTCTGCTCTCAGACCCCCAGCTCCTCTACCTTTGCCTTCTCTTTCCCTCTCCCTTTTTGGGGGTGGTGATACAGGAAAGAGAAGAGAGGATGGGAGGGTAGGAGGGGAATGGAAGCCAAATGAGGAAAAGACTCAATTAGAACTAATTAGCCAAGTCAGTGCTTCAATCAGTGCTGTCAGAGAAGTGGGGAGGACTACGTGGCAGGGAGCTGCAGAGCTGGACACCTGGATTCTGAGTGGGGTGTGGGGGGAGGGGAGGTGGGGTTCCCAGGGGTCCTGGACACTGCTGGGGAAGCCCATGGGGACCCCCAGGGCTGGGTGTCCAGATGTCCAGGTTGCTCCTTCAGCCCCTCCCCCTCTTTCCTCCTTCACCCCTTCCCTGCCAGGTGACCCCACCAGCAATGCAACCTCCCGGGGTGCTGAAGGTCCCCTGCCCCCTCCCAGCATGCCCGCAGTGGCTGGGGCAGCAGGGGGGCTGGCGCTGCTCTTGCTGGGCGTGGCAGGGGCTGGGGGTGCCATGTGTTGGCGGAGACGGCGGGCCAAGCCTTCGGAGAGTCGCCACCCTGGTCCCGGCTCCTTTGGGAGGGGAGGGTCTCTGGGTCTGGGCGCGGGAGGTGGAATGGGACCTCGGGAGGCTGAGCCTGGGGAGCTAGGGATAGCTCTGCGGGGTGGTGGGGCTGCAGATCCCCCCTTTTGTCCCCACTATGAGAAGGTGAGTGGCGACTATGGGCATCCTGTATACATCGTGCAGGATGGGCCCCCCCCAGAGCCCTCCAAACATCTACTACAAGGTATGAGGGCTCCTCCCACCTGGCTCTCCTGAATCCAGCCCTTTTTTGGGGTGCTCCTCCAGTTTAATTCATGGTTTGAGGGACACCTCTGGCATCTCCTTGGCTCCCTTTGTCCTGCCAGCTCCTTTGCTCCTCCTGGCTATTGCCCTCGTCTCCACTTTTAGGATCCCTTAAGACTTCCACTTCACCCCCTCCTGGCCGTTGGTTTGGCCATGGACACCCCTCTGTCTCTGTAGCACTTGGTGAGGGGACACAGGCTCAGCCTCCTCTCTGACCATGACCCAAGTGTTCTTGTTTCCCTCATCCACCCAGAGTAGGGGCGGGGACAGTCTGTCTTTTGGTTGGCACCTCTTTCCTTCTGCTTCTCACAGTTTTTCTCTTCTGTCTTATCTTTTATTCTTTCTCTCTCTCCTGTCTCTAGGTCTGTTCTGTTCTTCTTCCCTACCATCCTCCTCCTTACATCTCCCTTTACCTTCTTGGCTTCTTATCCTGTGCCTCTCCCAACTCCTGGGTGGGGGTGTCAAAGCATTTTTCCCCTTAGCTCTTTGCCTCCCTTCTGACCTCTCATACAACCGCTCCTCTCAGTCCGCCAAAAATGGGGGCTTTACGGGGAAGGCTCTGGCACTCCACCCCAGCTCAGGGCATGGGCAGCAGGGCCTCCTTCTCTGCCCTGCCCCAGGCCTCTACGTACTTACTCCAGCCATTTGGGGTGGTTGGGTCATGACAGCTACCATGAGAAGAAGTGTCCCGTTTTATCCAGTGGCTGATAGCAAGATATGAACCTGTCGGGACATTGTGGACATGGTCTGATGCTGAATGGGCCACTTGGGACAGGAAGTGACTTGCTCCAGTCAAGAAGTGACCAGGCCTGGACAGAAATGGCCTGGGAAGTGGCAGAAGCAGTGCAGCAGGAACTGGAAGTGCCTTCATCCAGGACAGGAAGTAGCACTTCTGAAATAGGAAGTGGTCTGGCTGGAACTCCAAGTGGCTTAGTCTGGGGGTTTGGGGGGTGGGAGGTGGATGGTTCTTACCCTGTGGAGAAAGGGGCAGGAGGAACTTCCTGTTTCAGGAGGAAGCTGGAACTTACTGACTCTAAGGGGACAGAGATGGACTGAGGAGGACTTTCCTAGTATTCAGTGGCACTTCCCAGGATCTCCCTTCCCTTGTGCTCTGTGTGATTTTTAGGACAGCTAAGATGACTGCCATCTGCTGTGGCAGGCCTAATTTGTCTTGTTCTTCCCTTTCCATATCCCAATATAATCTCTGTTAATCACAGAACTGCCCCAAGAGCCCATGTGTTCTCTCCCAGTAACCAGATGGCTGTCTTGTTCATCCCATCCTCTCTTCAAACTCAACACAGCTCCCTTCTTAGTGACCAAAATGGTGGCCTACCTAGACTGGTCTAGCTGACAGTGGTGCTTAGCAATGACTGCTGTTTCCATAGTGACCAGTCTATACCTCTTCCTGCCTTCTAGTGCTCAGTTGGCTGTTGTCTCAGTTTCCTCCCAGCTCAATTTTATTAGATCAAAGCTGCCCTTGGGCACCAAGTCGGCCACCTCGATCACCAGCCAAGATGGTTGCTTTGTTCACCAGAGACCAAATCATCTCTCTGGTGCTATAGTTCCCAGCTCCTTCCAGGGAACAGGAAGTTGATATTGCCATGGGGGAGGTGGCGGGCTACAGCCGTCACCTCAATAGTTTTACTGTAAAAGGGAAATTTGAACAACAAAAACCAAAAAAAAAAAAAAAAAAAAAAAAAAAAAAGAATAAAAAACTTCAAAAGTTGACAAGAAGACTGGAGACTGGAGAATGATTGGATGTGAATCTGGTGATAGTATGACTTTGGAGCTGAGGGTTGGATCACAGGAAACCAAGGGGAATGGGCAGAGAAAAGGTTGGTTGGAGTGGTGAGGTAGGTGGTGCAATGCATGGGGAGGGATGCTGGGCTTGGAGAGAAGGCTGAGGAAGGCAATCACCTTTAATCACCCCCCTCCATCCCTGGGAGGGAGAACCCAGGTGGGAGGGGGCTTGCTGGTATACTCAAACAAGAATGTATGTGAATATTGTCTTACCTGGCCACTGCCAGTGTCTATCACCAAATCAAAGCACCTGGGTGATGAGGCAAGTAACAATTAGTAGCAAAGTGTAGAAATGTGTCATGTGTTAAGGTATTCCCTACCACCCCTAGTGGAGGACCTCTGGCTCAGAGTTTGGCTGTTAGGAACTCATATGGAGAGAAGGAGTGTAGGTGATCTGAAGAAAGCAGGGAGTCAGGCATCAAGTGCCCATCTCCTGGCTGCTTGTGTACCCATAGCCCAGGCTCTTCTCTCCCGAAAAGCCCAGGTGCCCAGCCCCCCAGACAGCCCCATTCTCCAACCACAAAAGCAGCCGTCAGGAGCATCACTGGAGCGAGTCAGCAGGGGTCACAACCTCTGCCCTCCCCACCCTGCCCTGACTTTAGGTCCCCTCCTGCTGTCTCCCATCTGCCTGGAGGTCAAGGGGTCCCCCTTCTCCTCCTCTGTCCACTGGGGCCCTTCCTCTTGTCTCAGCAAGAGGTCTGGGTCCTAAGAGGTGCAGGCGCTGCAGGAGGGATGTTGAAAACTGGGAGGCCAGGTGCTGGGCTGTCTGGAATTTACTCCTGCCTTCTGAGCCCACACTGGAAGCAGCCCGAGGTGGGGAGGCTTGAGGGGGGTGGAAGGGCTGGTCCCTGGCCCTTAGTGGGGGTTGGTTGTCTTGGCAACATCCCCTTCTCCACACAATGGGAAGCCCCCCTCAGCCTCCCGCGTGGATGGAGCCGACAGCCCCATCGCTGGCTATCAGCCTCAGGGACTTGGCAACCGTCACTATGGCAACCCAGAGCCCAGCAACAGGGCCCACTGTGAAAGGGAGGGGTCCAAGACTGGGGCAGAACTGTGTATGTGAGGGGGCAAGGGAGCTGAGGGAGTCTCCCTGACACATACATCCAGAGGTACAGGTGGAGAGACAAGAGGGAAGAGAAGCGGGGATAAATAGTCTCTGTGACAAACAACTCACCAAAGCAACCAAGACATCATAACAGGATGAGAGACGGAAGACACCTGGGGACAGATGCACAGCCGGGGAGAGGAACGGCACGTACCCACAGTGCCCTGGGACACGCCCCCTCAGAGCACTGGCATCCATAGACTCCCTGCCAACCACCTGACATTATCAACACGACACCTACAGCCTTTCCTGTGTGCAGCGACTTGCGAATCTTTTGAGCTTTTTGAAAATGCTGTGTTCCACACAGAATGACAGATAACATCCTGTTGGCTTTGTGGGTGCAAGTACACAAACACACTCGTAGGATAACAACCACAACAAAAAGAATAGAGGGATTGGAAGACATTCATTTGTTCGTCCACTCATTCAGTCACTCAATGTCACATCTACTTTGTTCCAGGTACTATTTCAGGCACTGGGAGTACATGGTGAATAAGACACAGTCCCTGCTTTCGTGACAGCACATTTTTTGAGGGTTGATTTGTTTCATATTTTCATGCCCCTTACTTTTGTGGGTACTGGGGTTTAAACCCAGGGCCTGCCACATGCTACGCAAGTACTCTACCACTGAACTACACCCCTATCTCTGAAGTCCATAGTGTTTTTTTTTTTTTTTTTTTAAATGGGGATTGAACCCAGGGGCACTTTACTACTAAACTACATCCCCAATCCTTTTTATTTTTTATTTTGAGACAGGGTCTCACTAAGTTGCTGAGGTTGGCCTTGAACTTGCAATTCTCCAGGCTCATCCTCCCAAGCTGCTGGAATTATAGACATGTACCACTGAATTTGGCTACATTGTTTTTGAAGGGGAACAGTGTAATGCAATTTCAGGTAGTGGAAACAGAGTAACAGGATGGAGAGTAACAGGGAAATGCTTCAGGTTAGGAGGTCAGGAACACCCTCTGAAACAACCAGAAACTGGAATACTAAGGATCTGGAATAATGAGAATTAAATCAGGCACTATATGAGGAAGCGCATGCAGACAGAGGGAACAGCAAGTGCAAAGTCACAGAGGTGAAATCTGGGCATGTCTGGGAATAGCAAGGAGGACATCACACCATACATACATTCCAGATGTGTCCTGTTCTTCCCTAGCCTGAGCCTGTTGGGGAGCAAGTCAATTAAGGGTCTAGAATCCACTTTTAGGAAGCTGATCTAACTCAGTCTTCCTTTCTGCTCCTTTGTTTCTTGTGAGCCTGTGAATTAGTTATGTTTTCTTCAAGTATGTTTTGAGATCTGGGAGGGCAAAGATGACACTCTGAGCTTTAAGGATCTATGACAAAAAGTCTAAAGCACATAATCCAAGCAGGCAGGCAGAGTACAAGGGACCAAGGGGGTTAAGGACTAGGAAGCTAAAGCTGTCCCAAACAGCATAGGATCAAGGCTGTCCTGAAGGCTGAGATGAAGACAGTGAAGACTTTGCCATCTTTCCAAATAGAAGTTGCTGAGGGATACAAATTCTACCCGGGGTGAGGGGTGTTAAAAAAGGGAAATGTGGCCAGGGATTGCAATTTTTTTTTTGTTTTTGGTGTATATATGTGTGTGTGTGTGTGTGTGTG
This sequence comes from Glaucomys volans, assembly GCA_020662805.1. NCBI lineage: Eukaryota > Metazoa > Chordata > Mammalia > Rodentia > Sciuridae > Glaucomys > Glaucomys volans. The sequence continues at coordinate 9,666 of JAJEJO010051264.1, forward strand.
TGTGTGTGTGTGTGTGTGTGTTTTATATTGGGATTGAACCAAGGGCTGAAATTGAAATACATTCCTAGCTCTTTTTATTTTTATTTTTTTATTTCTTGGGGGCTGGGGATTGAATCCAGGGGCACTCGACCACTGAGTCACATCCCCAGCCCTATTTTGTATTTTATTTAGAGACAGGGTCTCACTGAGTTGCTTAGTGTCTCGCCAGTGCTGAGGCTGGCTTTGAACTCTTGATCCTCCTGCCTCAGCCTCCCGAGTCGCTGGGATTACAGGTATGCGCCACCATGCCCGGCTCCTAGCTCTTTTTATTTTTAATTTTGAAACATGGTCTTGATGAATTACCCAAGTGGCCTTGAACTTGAAATTCTCCTGGTTCAGCCTCCTGAGTTGCTGGGGTTATAGGCATGTGCCCATCTTGCAGTGGGACTTTTTTTTGGTACCAGGGTTTGAATCCAGGGGTGCTTAACTAATGAGCCACACCCTAGCCCTTTTTTTAAAAAAAAAAATTAAATTTTGAGATAAACTATCTCTAAGTTGTTTAGGGTCTCACTGAGTTGCTGAGGCTGACTTTAAGCTTGCTATACTCCTGCCCCTCCTGAGCTGCTGGAATTATAGGCATGTGCCAACCTGTCAGGCACAGTGGGACTTTTTGATGGGGAATGGTTGATATCACATCTGGAATTTTAGTTTAGAATGAAAAAAATAGAGCTTTCTATGGGGCTATGTAGGCAACCACAGACATAGGGATCCCTTTTATTGGAGAGTTTTGAGGTCTGTAGGCAGGCTAGGAGAAGTATTGCATGGTGGTTTGGAGGCAGGGGGCTGGCTGGCATGGGCTCAGAGAATTAGGTGGGGACAGGAAAAAAGGATTCAAAATGAATGGCAATAACAACTGGGCATGGAGAGTGATGCTTGGAAGGTGGCAGGAAAGGAAGGGTCCTGGAGGGACTTCAGAAGAGACCAGTCCCAGGTATTTCTGATTGTCACAGGGAATTAAAGTAGTTGGTTTCCAAGTTCTCCCTCTTATCCCCTGCCATCAGAAACTCAGGCATCAGCTCCCCCCAAACCCTGTGGCTGGTGGTGGTAGGGAACTGAGCAGCCTCAGGGGGTGGCAGCTGGTGAGTGGGGAGGAATCTGTGTGCTCAGCAAACAGCAGCCTGAGTGCCCAGTGGCTGCCTCCTCCCTCATCAATCAGCCCCAGCCAAATGTCCTTGCATTCCCACCACCCCAAGGGGACTGGGGCTGGGCCAGGGTCCCCAGGGGAGTGAGATGGGGTGGGGGGGATGGTAGGGGTGGTGCTTGGCTTCCCATCCCTTGGCCTCTTTTCTTTTCTCTCTGGAAACTCTTAGTTCTTCATGTCATGGAATGACAGTCCTGGCCCCTGCCATCCTGGGGGCATCAGCTACAAATCACCTGTGGGGGGCTGCTGGGGGAAGAAAGGGGAAAGAGGGATGAGTCAGGGTTGCAGAAGAATCCACTTTGGTTCTCACAGGACCAGCCCAGAGCACAGTCAGCAGGGAGGCTGTTGGCACAGAGGCCCTGTCCCCACCCACCGCCTGGTCTCTCCATCCTGATGGATGCTCTGGACTGAGACCCTGACCCTTCAAATGTCCTCTCCCTTCCCACCTTCTCCTAGCCCCCAGCCCTCATGTCCTGCTTCCCACCAAGAGCTGGAAGTCTGGCACCCCAGCTGACCCTAAATCTGATGCTCCCCATTGAGACTGGGGCCTCTAGATTTTAGCCTATGGCTCCCTCTCCCCCTTCTCAGCCCTTGCTCCCCTCAGGGACCCAGGCGTCCTGCCCACTCTCTTCCATAACAACCATTCTTTTTGGAGTTGCTTAAGACTTTAATATCATTTCATTAAGCTGGTAAGTTCAGAGAAGGTTGGGGGCACAAAGAGACTGGGGATGGGCCAGAGAGGACCAAGGTAGGGGGGAAGAAGGGATGACTTCCCCCAGTCCCCTCTCCGGGGAGATGGCTCTGAGAAATCAAATATTGACAGTGAGAGAACAGAACTTATTAAATGTGGGACAGGGGAGTGTGTGGGAGCTGTGGGAATGGCCGGATGCCTGAGTTCTGAGGGTTATGAAGGTTCCAGGCAGAGGGAAAAGTCTGTGGCTAGAAGGATGTACAAGGTTAAGGGACTTGAGAGTACAACTGTTCTACCCCTTCCTTTGGGATGTGCAGTCTTGCTACCCTGACTGTTTCTCAGCTGTCCCCCTATCCCATGGGACAAGACCCCCATCACAGCTGTGGCTGCCCCCCTTCATCCCTTCCCCCTACCTCTACCTCTGTTGATGAGCTTCAGCAGTGTTTAATCGGATTGAGCAGTAATTAGCAAAGCGAGATGTTTGATTACCTATTTAGCATAATGTGGGGGGCTGGGATCCCTAGGCACAGCCACAGTTGAGAGGGGAGTCAGAAAAGAAGTGGGGTCTATGCAAAGTTCTTTTCCCTGAGGGACTCATGAACCTGCCCTTGAGTTTCCTTACCCCATGCCTCCCCTCAAATTTTTACTCCTTTGGGGCTTTTCCCTAGGGGTTCTTACCAATCACATCAGATCTCTCTGCCATCTGGCTAGAAGATCACCTCCATGTCCCATCTTTGCTTTGCCTGCTGTGCAGCTGGTTTTGGGGTGTGGCAGGACCTTTCTTTCTTTCAATCCCTGCTATCAGTAACAAGAGTCAGGGCTGGGCTGGAGGCCACAAATCAGAGCCCAGAAACCTACCTTAAAGATAATGGTAGTGATGGGAATGAAGCAAAGGCAGGGGCTGTAGATTCTGGAAATAAAGATCTAGGGTAGGTGGGATGGTGAAGTCAGGGTGTGGATTAATCTACCCGCCCGTCCGTAGTAGTAACAGATTGGCATAATAAGACCTGTCAGGTGTGAACACCGATCAGAAAAAGGGGGAACTTAGGTGCCTGCTTCTCTTCTCATCCAGCAAAGAAAATGTCATCAATTTAGCTCCTCATGGAAATGTAATCAGTGGGCTCGCTGCTGGCTTTGTCTTAATTAGGCACTATTGATGGAAGCAGGGAGGGCACCTCCCCATCCCCCTGACTCTGCTTCCTCCCTGTATTTCCCACGTCTCCCCAGAACTTCTCCCTGGCCCAGGTACTGCTCCGTCTTCTAGGCGCCTTCTAGAGGCCCCGGACCACAGCGCCCCCTAGCACCCTTTGGGGTCTGCCCCTCTTCCGCAACCCGCTCCTCTAGCTTCCCCAGGACGCAGCCTTTGTTCCTATGGAGAGTAAAGCCCCTCCCCGGCCCGGTCACCTTCCCCAGGGAGTCCCCGCCTCCCGTTCCCCCCACCCCCAACACACACACACACACACACACACACACACACACACACACACCACGTTTTCCAAAGCCAATCCTCCGACTCCAAAAATTCCAGTTCCAGTCTTCCTTCCCTTTCCCCGCCTGCGACACCCAGGAATCCTAGATCCCAGTCCGAACTAAGGGGGAACGCGCCGGAGGGCAGGGGTGCTCCAGCCCCGGTTTTTCTCCTGGACCCAGCTGCAGCCACGGCTGCCTGGAAATCCTGGAGCACCTTTTAGATGGCGAATGAGCCTTGCAGGCGGGACTCCGGGCGCCATCTGCTGGACCCTTTGGGTCGGAGCCCACACACCTGGGAGTGGGGTTCGGGCACTTGGGTTCCCTTGTCTTTTCAATGTCCTTAGGGACCATAGGGCATTGTTTCCAGCCACCGTCCTTCCAACTTGGTTCTCACACACGGCTCCCACACCCTTCGGCCCGCCAAATCTAGTTGCTTTACCCTAGTCCCCAAGCTCTTTTGCCCTGGGTCCACGCAGGGTAGACTCGCGTGGGCTGGGACGGCAGAGCCAGGATCCACGGCGCATGAGCAGAAGCGGGGGCTTTCCGCACCCGCCGCTCACTCCTCCCTGCCAGGGGTTGCCATGGCGACGCGTACAGGCGCGGGCCCCAGAGGGCCACGCGGGGCGACTCCTTAGCTGGTGTGGCCCCATCGGTCGGTCTAGGGAGGAGAGGGTCGGCGTCGTGAGGTGTGTGAGGGGTCAGAGGGAAGAAACGCCGTGGAGAAGGGGCAATAGTGAGAGGGTGGGAAGGGACAGTAGTAGGGGAGAAGAGGCAGTTGTGGGAGCGGGGCAAAGTATACTTGTGGGGGGAGGAGAGAAGGAGGGACAGTTGTGGGGGGAGGGGAGAGAAATGGGCAGTTGAGGGGAGAGGAAAAAGCAGTTGTGGGTGGGGAGTAGAAGGGATTCCTGTGGGAGAAGAGGAAAAAGAAGGGGCAATGGTGCAATGGAGAGGGGACAATTGTGACAGTTGGCTGGGGACGCTACTGTGAAGGGAAATTTGCCTTTGGTAACCAGTTGAAGGAGAGGCCATTGAGGTATTTCCTGGGAACAGAGTGAATCCCAAGGCTAGTTTGACAGCATCTCCTGGGGTCTGAGGTGCAGGTTCTTGAGTTGAGCCCCATGGTGAATGCTCTTGAGGTTTCTGTTTGAGGCAAAGGGCAGCTTGATGCTTCCCTGGAGGCCGGTGGAGGAAGCAGCATTGCCGCAGTTGGTTATATTGATTTGTTGGCCTAACAGAACATTTTCCTTGGAGCAAAGTACAATTCCTTCAAGTTTGAAATTCATAACCTGTGATCAATGTCTGTGGCAGCCTGTGGAGATGAGGAAGGAAAGTCACAGGTGGCTGTCAGGCTATAGTTGAATGAAGAGGGAATGGCCAGCCAGTTCAGCCATGGCCCTTGGGATTGCGG
>JAJEJO010051266.1:0-35818 GCA_020662805.1 Glaucomys volans
TGCCTTTTGCAGCACATATGTAGACATTTTTGTCTGTGTATATTAAAGGGAGGAATTGCTAGGTCACAGGTGCACAAGCATGCTTAGATTTAATAGACACAGTTAGGTATTTTCTCTGTGTTTGTATGATTATTCTCTCACCAACACATATGGACATTCCATTTGTTCCACATACTTAACATTTGATATTCTTTTTTTTTTTCTGTTTCATCCCATTCTGATGGACATACAGCAATGTCTCAGGATGGTTTTAAGGAGCACTCTCCTGGTCACAGAAAGATTGGGCAAGTTTTTTTTTTTTGTATATTGATCATTTAGATATACATACTTTAAAAAAAAATACCTGTTCACATCTTTTACTCATTAAAAAAATTAGGGTTGCTGGTCTTTTCCTTATCAATTTTTAGGATTTCTTCTTGTATTTTGGACATGAGCCCTTTGTCAAGTGTATGTATTTTTATGTGTGGGTGTGTGTGTGTGTGTGAGTGTGTGTGTAATATGATATAATATAATCTCCCACTTGGATTGTTTTTCACTCTCTTAATGGTGTTTTTGATGAGCAAAGGTTCTTATTTGCAAGGTGAGCATTAATTTCTTTTAGGATTGGTGTGTTTTGTATCCTGTTTAAGAAATCTTTGTCTGATCCAAGATCTTAAAACCAATTATGTTGTCCTCTAGAAGCTTTGTAGCTCTAAGGTTTTCGAACTGGGTGAATGGAAAGGTAGAGTTAGTATCAACCAGAATGGAAAGACTGGGAGTTGTGAGTTTCTGAGTCAGTTGGAAGAGCGATGGAGAGTTTAGTGTAGGATTTGGTGAGTTTGAGATAAGCATCAGACATCCAAGACAGTTATTCACACAGCGGTTGGACACATGAGTTAAGGGTTCAGCAGACAGGGGGCCACACACAGGACATTAAGCAGTCTTAGAGAAGAAACCAGACACTGAACCTCAAGATGAGGCCAGAGTAAGAGTCCTGGAGTTCTGGATGAGCAAGGATCAGAAAGGGAGACGGAGAGAGAGAGAAAGCAGGAAGGCAAGGGACTGTGCTCTGGTGGGCTAGTGAAGAAGCCATATGAGGGCAAGGGTCACATCATGTTAAATGTTGGGGACATGTCATGCAGAACAAGGACTGGGACTTGAAACCTGGATTCAGCGATGTGGAGCAACATCAGAGACTTTGGCGAGAACTGCATTGGAGGAGGCTGGGATGGAACCCTGACTGGAGAAGGTTTGGAAGATGAGTGCCCTGCCTGTGGAGGGGTGGCAGGGACACAGTCAGAACCCAGGTCAGACATCAGGAATCTAGAAGCTGGGAGGGACCTGGTAGGCGCAAGTTAGGGAAGCAGACACAGGCGTGAACCAGCACATCCTGCCAGACCCCAGAGTTGTTCCTAAGAAGCCAGTCAAGTAGGTGGGCACCCGCTGAGGAAGACCCCCGCCCAGAACCCTGGGGCCTGGACAGGTAGACACAGCTTCACAGAGGTCCTCAGCCACTCCCAGCTCCTAGGCACAGCATACGCTGTTCCTTGTGACTTGATTCCCCCTACACATTTCCCCCTTGGTTCCCTCCCTGCCCCTTCTTTCTTCTTCAATGCTGACCTTGCATTGGGGGTTGCTGGATGTGGCCACCTCTCCACACCTCTGGGCTTCCCTTTGCTCTGTCTCCTCTCCAGGAATCTTTCCCACTGACAGTTTCCTACCCGTGTCCTTCTAGAGTGAGCTCAGGCAGCTGTCTCCAGGAAGCCCTCATGGCCACTTGGCACCGTCATGGTAGGTCTCTGTCTGTATCTGCTTCACGTGATGGTGGCCTCCTCGAGGGCTGTTTCTGTCCTTAGGGACATGCCCAATGCCTGAGACACAGCAGCTCCCTCGGGGGTCTTAGCAGGGGAATGCAGAGACTCCTATAGGGTATGGATGAGCAGCCAGTAGGCAGAATGGTACTCCAGGCAGAGTGCTAATGGCAACCCAGCAACACAGCAATGTGAGATCCCATGTGGGGAGATCCTGAGGGCAGGGTCTGGCTGAGGGCTGGAGGTGGGGACAGTCTGGGGAGCTCAGTGGATGCTGGTCACCTCTGATGGGGTAGTGGGTGTGTGTTCATGCATGCTGCACACATGGCCATTGAGGGGAGCAATTATGGAAAAGGAGTCAAAGTAGTTTACCTGGATAGGTGCACAGCAGCCCCTGAGACTTGGCTCAGGACCTGATTTACTTAAGGCAGGAGGAGACCCAGCAGGGAACGCCCCGCAGGTAAGCGGTGTGGCCACTGGGGAGGAGACTCCTGCAGGCGGCCCTAGGAAAGGCCTCCGCTCCTTTCCAGTGCTGGAGGAGGAAAGGCTGCCCTTTCCTAGATGCCTCTCCCCTTTTTCTCTCCCTGGAACACAGGAGAACTAAGCTTCTATAAATAAACTTGATTACTTCTAAGTCTAATTAGAAAAGTGAATATGTTCTGTATAGAACATTTGAAAAAATACTAAAAAATTAAAATAATCCCAATTCTACTACCCAGAGCTAACCATTATTAGTATTTTAAAGAATTCCTTCATCTTTTTTTCTATGCATAATTCCATTTTTTTAAATAAAATTCCTTACTATAGTTCCAGTCTATGTTCTGATTTTTTAAAATTTAAGATTGTATTTTGAGACTTTTCCTCTGCCACTGATATTAAATGGCTGGAACATTCTATCTTGCAGATGTGTTGAGGTTTATCAAACCTGTCCTCAATTGATAGGCATTAGGGTTATTTCCATTTTTTTTGTTCTTATAAATAATACTGCAGTACAAAGCATTGCTCATAAATCTTTGCCTATATCTTATTTAGAATAGATTCCTAGAAGTCAGATTGTTATTTCATATGGTCAAATTACTTTCCAGAATGTCTGAGTAGGAGCGAATGGTTTTTGTTGTTGTTGTTCTTGTTTTATTTTGTTTAAATCAATTTCTACTCCTACCGGTGATTATGGGGAATGATCATTGTAAAGCACTGGATATTATTATTAAAAACATAATGACCATTTGCATTTTATGTGGCAATCTATATCTTTTGTCTATTTTTAATTGATATAGTTTTCTTTTTATTGTTTTCTCTGAGTTCTCTACATAATGTGAAAAGATTGTTTCTTGTATCCTTATTTTGTTTTTTCCAATGATCACTTTTCTGTTTATAATGGAATTTTTGACATGCACAGACTTTAATTTTGCATGAAGAAGATTTTTTATCTTTCTCTTTATAGTTTCTTACTCTTAGGCTTAGACAGTGTTTTCTACCACAATGTAAATGAACTAGTCACCTACATTTTCTATTTATTTTATGATTTCATATGATTTATTAGTTAGAAATTCATCCATCTGGAACTTATTTGGTGAAAATTATTTTTTCAATTATTAGCCAAATAATCAAATGTCTCACATATTCTTCTTTGGAGTGTTTAGTGATGACATATATTTTAAAAATAAATTCTTACATATATGTGCACTTATTTATGCACTTGATTCTGTCTGGGAACTCTGTGTTAATTTTTCCATCAATTCCATGCCATTTGATTGCTGTAGTTAGAGTCAGTTTTAATACCTGTCACAACAAGTTCCTCTTATTACTCTTATTTCTATAATGTTTTTTGGAATGATTGCATTTTATTTTTACAGAAAACCACTAGAATTTCTTAGTTAAGCTTTAAGAAAAATATTCCCTTGGAATTTTGATTGGAGTTACCCTAAGTTTATAAATTAATGTGTGGAGAATTGACTTCTTCACAATATTCAGCTTTCCCATCCACAGACATGTTATCTTCATTCAAAATTTCTTCCAATAGGAGATTATTGTTTTATTTATATGGGCTTAGGGTGGCCACTTAGCTCATCAGAGAGATGGGAATGGGAGACAGGGGTTCTTGGGGGTAGAAAGGCTGGATGGCACTGTGCTACCACCTACTCTTGCCTTTGACCCCGTGTTACTCCCCAGGGAGCCCCACCTGGGCCTTCGTAGTGGAAGGCACTGGCTTCTGCCTAGAGACACAGAGCCACCTGCATCTGCTGTGGAAGCCCAGAGTAGGCATTGCCTTTGTAGATCTTTTTTTGTTGTTGTTGTTGCTCATATTTTATTTCCACACTATTTCTGATTATTTATCTGGATTTTTGGTGGTTAGAAGGTACCATGTTGGTGAGGAGAGTATTGTAGTTAGGAGGCTGGATTGGAAATACATCTTACGGAAACTGGCAAATACTTGGTCTGATGGCCTAATATAATGCCCACCGAGGATCTCTTGGTGTCCCTAGTAAGTCATATGAACCAAGAATCTAGCCTATTCCTTGACCACTGCTTGCCATGTATTCTTTTGGGCTCTTTGGTTTCTTGATATTAAGTAAAGCCTGAGTCATGCCTCTCAGTGTGTGTGTGTGTGTGTGTGTGTGTGTGTATTAAGTTTTCATTACTGTGACCAGAACAACTTAGAGGAAGAAAAGTTTATTTTGAGCTCATGGTTTTAGAGATTCAGTTCATGGTCAGCTAACTTCATAGCTCTGGGCCCAAGGTGAGGCAGAGTATTATGGCAGAAAAACCTATTCATCTCAAGGTAACTAGGTAGGAGATGTGTGTGTGTGTGTGTGTGTGTGTGTGTGTGTGTGTGTGGAGGGAGGGAGGGAGGGAGAGAGAGAGAGAGAAAGAGAGAGACAGAGGGAGGGAGAGGAGAGGTATGTTGTCAGGGACAAATATATAATTCCCAAGGCACACTTCCAGTGATCTACTTCCTCTAGCTATACCCAGTGGCCTACAGTTATCACCCAGTAGTCCATTCAGAGTGTTAATTCATCAAATGGATTAATCCATGGATCAGGTTAGGACTCTCATAATCTAATAATTTCATTTCCTGCATTAACAGGAGCTTTTGGGGGACAACTTATATCCAAATCATAATACTCCATCCCTGCCCCCCAAAAGCTCATGTCCACTTCAAAATGCAAAATACATATAGTCCATCTCCAAGAGTCCCCATAGTCTTAACAGTTTTAGCATTGCCCCAAAGTCCAAGTCCAAAGTCTCCTTTGGGACTCAAGCAAACTTTCAGATATGAGCCCCTGTAAAGATCAAAAGCAAATTATACATGTTCAATATATAATAACATAGAGTAAACATTTCCATTCCAAAAGAGATAAATAAGAGTATAGAAAAAAAAAGCAAGGCCAAAATCCAGTGGGGCAAACAAGTCCTGTAGCTCTACCTTCAGCATCTGGGGCATGTGGTGGTGAGATGTGATTTTTAAAGGACTTGAGCAACCTTGTCCCTTTGGCCTTGTGGTTGCAGCCCATGTGGCCTCTCTCTTAGGCTGGCTCATTCTGCAGCCAGCAATTTTCCTTGTCACACTTTCATGTTACTGGCATCTCTTAACCCTGGGCATCTCCACTATAGCTTTACTTTCTTCTCATAGTTTTATGCATCACCATTTCAGGAAATGCCTGCAGGGATTCTAACCCTTTCACACCTTTTCTTGCCTCAAGGCCTTCCTTTGAAATCTTGATGGAAGTCTCCATGGTCCCTTAACTCCATGAATTTCTGCAGAATCAGCAACATGTGGATGATGCCAAGTTCTGCCACCAGCTTGAGCAGTAGCCAGGACACCTTGGCCCATGGCTTTAGTAGCCTCTGAGTATCTGAGCACAGTGAAACAAATCCTGGGGAAACAATTTTTTAGGCATCCCTGTGTAAGTAGTGTGTCCCAAACATCTCTTAAATGAGTTTTCACATTTACATTTTTGACCCTGCAATGGGTGTTGTTTTGCTGATTCCTGAGATAATACTCTCAAGTCATCTTTTCTATTGTCTCTACAAAAAGTACTTAGCATCTCTTTGATGGTGCTAATCTCTTCAGCAACCACAAATTCCTTGGTCTCAACATTATACATATTTTTCTTTGGCCAAACAGTAAGTTTTTCAAATCTTTCCTCTCTGGCTTTTTACTCCTGATTTTCATAGTAAACTTGGCTAAAAGCTGCTAGCAACACCCATGCCACCACCTGAATGCTGGGCTGCCTTGTAATTTCCTTCACCAGATTAATTAGCCTGCCATCTTTAAATTCAGACTTGCAGACAATTTCAGGATTTGGCAAAATGTAGACAAGTTCTTTGCCAGACTATAACATGAATGTCCTCTAGTCCAATTCTCAATAGAGTCTGTGTTCCCCTCTGAAACCTCTTGAGTGCAGTCTGTAGTGTCTACTTTCTGGTGTTCTGAGTTCCAATCAGAATCACCCAATAAGCTCTACTTACAATATTTTAAAGCTTCTCTATTCTGTATCTCCAAACTCTTCAAAACTCCTCCTACAAACCATTTCCAAACCAGTTCTGAACTACATGGTCAAGTTAGTCACAGCAATGACACCACTTCTTGGTACCAATTTCTGTTAGGTTTTCATCAATGTGACCAAAATACCTGACTAGAACAACTTAGAGGAGAAAAAGTTTATTTTTTTTTAGCTCACACTTTTCAGAGGTTCAGTCCATGGTTGGTCAACTCCATTATTCTGGACCTGAGGTGGGTGGAGAATCATGGAAGAAGTGTATGGCAGAGGAAAGCTGCTCATCTCATCGTAGTCAGGAAGCAGAGAGAAAGCATGATGATCCAGGGACAAAATACATAATTAGTAAAGCACACCACCCACCGGTGGTCTACTTCCTTCAGCTATCCTCCACTAGCCTACAATTACCACCCAGTAATCCATTCAAATTACTAACCCATCAATGAGTCAATGCATTGATTAGGTTATGGCTCTCATAACTTTATCATTTTACCTCTTGCATTAACTCAGGAATTTTTGGGGGACACCTCATATCTAAGCCATAACAGTGTGTGTGTGTGTGTGTGTGTGTGTGCGCGCGCGCGCGCTTGTGTACATGTTACTTTGGAAGGTCCTGTCTAGACAGGCTTAACTCTGAGTCTAGCTATCATCTGGTGCCCATTCTTTGTTATCAATGCCATTTAATTCACTCCATTCTTCCTCCTTGGGTCTTCCTGAGCAAAGATTTGGGTCTCACTAGGGTTGAAGGCTTTGTATTGGAAGGAAGGAGCATACAGGTTGAATGGGGAGGTCATTTGGTTCTGGAGGTGCACTTGAGACAGGATTGTTCTCAAGGAGCATCCAGGGCCCAATGCTGTACTGAAAATCCAGGCTGGAGAAATCTTAACTTTTCAAGTTGGCTGGATTCAAATAAGCAAATGGTCTCCAGCTTCTCTTATGTGTTGTGCATTTTCCTTATCCTGATCTGAGCTAGACAGAATTTCCTGAGAATCTCCTTGGGCCAGAAAGATGTGCCCACACTCCATTGTCAGCTCCACCCTCTAGTCCACCTCAACCCAACCCTCAGCTTCTCACTTTTAACTCAGGTCCTGGGGCTGGCCCTTGGGATGGTGGCTGAGATGCCTTTGTCTGCTGTGTAGACACTCTTATCACTTTTCCTGGTCTTGGCAGGAGGAAAGAGCTGGAAAAGGAGGGAAAGACCAGAACACACTAATCTGTGACAGCTTCTCTGATAGCACTCTAAAGAGCTTCTCTTGCCCCTTTGATCTATTTTATTTTATTTTAATGGTGCAGAGATTGAACCCAGGGCCTGCATATGCTAGTCAAGTGCTCTACCCCTGGGCTTCATCCCCATCCCTCTCTTGCCCCTTTGAGAAGGGTTAAAAACTCATATTGGTAAAGGGGAGGTGGGAGAGAGGAAGGAGATCTTTGCTGTTTCTTTCCCTTCTTATCTAGAAGATACATTTCAGGTGTTGGTGTGACTGTCTTAGAAGCGGGGAGTTCTTTCTTCACCCCTCTGACCTCCTCCTCAGCCCTCACCCAGTCATCCTGACTGTGATGTGGCCACTTCCTTGGTCCTCAGACCTCAACTCTCATCTTACTCTCCTCTTGTCATGTGCTCCCACACCTGAGGGACACCTCACTTCTCCTGTCTCCCTCCCAGGAGTTGGGCTCCATGTCAAAGTCATGCAGAATTGTCTAATTATAACAGATTAATCCATTAGGATTTATGCCTTTCTATTTATTGGCTGGAACTATCCATTTCACAGCTGTGGCTCCCACATCTAACCAGCTAGCAGGCAATTTAAATATAGAAAGCAATTTAACCTAGTTGGATACCGAGGCATCTCGCTTAATGTACTGCATAAATTTTAGAACTCTTTGCTCTCAGCCCTCAAAAGGCTAACCAACAGATTCATGTCCCCCAAAGATCTGACTTTTCAGGGAATTTACATTCCAGGAAGGGATCCTGGGTTTGGGTAAAAGAAAGGAATGATTTGGTGGTGGTTTGCAGGTCAGTTCAGCTTTTTGTTTTCTTCCTCTTGTGGGGACAATGATCTCCTTAACCAAACTTTCTGGGAATCTGACATCAATAGTATGGCATCTGCATTTTCCACTCCCTTTATGTTTCATTTACTGCTATTTGAGTACAGTGTTTTCCCCAAATTTTGCCAATGGTCAGGGCCAGCCTGTCCACCAAGAACTTTCAGTCTACATGACACCACACCTTAATCCTCTCAGCATTCCTAGCCCCTGGCCCAGCTCCCAGCTCATGTTAGATCTCCATCAAATGTTCATCAAGGATGGGGAAGGAGTGGGGGAAGGAGTCCTGTAATATTCAAACCCAACTCTAAACCCCAAACCAAAGAACAGCAATCAAGACTTGTAGACTAAGGGAAATCCTTCTGGCCTCTGTGAATACATGGCTACCTCACTTTAGGGAGAAGATGGGTAGAGATTAAGGTTTTGCTGAGACAGGAGAAGACCATGAGGGCTAGGATAAAAGTCAGGTGTCTGTGGATCTGCCAGAGAGGAGTGATGAGATTTTTCCTTTTCTTCTCCACAGGGCCCCAGAGGGCCAGTGTAGAAGGGTTAGAGATATAAGTTACAGGAAGAAAGAGTTGGATTTGATTTGTTTATAGAAAAAATTTGCATTGATCAAAGTCTTTAATTTTTGTGTGTTTGATCCTGGAGATTGAACCCAGGGTGTTCTACCCCTGAGCTACATTCCCAGCCCTTTTATTTTATTCAGAGACAGTGTCTTGCTAAGTTGCCCAAGCTGGCCTTGAACATGTGATCCTTCTGCCTTAGCCTCCTGAGTTTCTGGGATTATAAGTGTGCACTAGTATGTGCATCTAGTGTAATTTTTTAATTTTTTTAGTGGAACCAGAAGTAACATACTCCATACCACTAGTTACACTTAAGCAGAAGCAAGCCAATGTTGGTTAAGAGGGGATAATGGGCTTTAGAGCCAGACAGGACTAGGAGACCTTGAAGATGTTCTTTACCTGATCATCAATGACTAGGTCCATTCCCACATCTGTCTCCAGGAATCATGGAGCAGAAATGCAGGCTATTATAGTCACTCCTTTGTGAAGTTGGGAAGGGAAGAACAGGGACCCTGGAGCAGACTAGGAGCTTGCTTAGCAGCTGAGAGGATGAGTGTGGCTTCTCTTGGGTACCCATTAGCATGGTTTAGTTTTTCCCCGGGCAGGATGGCAAGTGCAGCCATGTGGCTGGTGCACATATTAGTTTCTGTTGGCTGCTATAACAAAGGACAACAAACATGGGAAAAAAACAAACAAAATTTATTGAATTTATTGTCTCACTATTATGGAGGCTAGAGATTGGGATCAAGGAGTCAACAGGACCGTGTTCCCTCTGAAGGTGCTGCAGAAGTGTCTCTTCCCAGCTTCTCTCCAGCTTCTGGCAGTTTCTGGCTTGTGACAACATCAGTCCAATCCTCATGTGGCATTCTCCCCATGTGCATGTCTGTGCCCACATCTCCCCTTGTTAAAGGATGCCAGACATACTGGATAAGTGGTCCACCCTATTCTAGTATAGCCTCATTTTAACCATGTACATTTACAATGACCTTTTTTCTAGATAAGTTCACATTCTGAGGTATGGGAGTGAGTTTTAACTTCAATTGGTGAATTTCGTGTGCACACAATTCAAGTCATAGCAAGGTGAGAGGGATGGGTCATGGAATGGCTGGCTTGAGTGTAGAAGCCACAGAGACTTCAGATGGTTCCTTGATAGGTGAGAAATAACTCTGAAGGGTGCCAGGCTGGACCACTTCCTAAGCCCATCAATCCGCTCTCTATAAAGAGTTGAGCAGTTGTTTTTTCCTTTTCTGAACTCGGTGTTATTTGGAGAGGGCATCAGAGTTTAGCCCTTATTATGCCCTCTTATTCTTTGGTTCCTATAGAGAACTGTTATTGCATATTAATAGATATCTAGGAGTCATGCCAGCTATTTACCTCACTTAGCCATGACTGGGAAATAGATAGCAATGGTCTCATTTGTGGGAAAAAAGAAATGGATGTTTTGGAGAAGTTTGATAACTTGCTGAAAACCACCCAGCTGGCAGGGAGCAGAACTAGGGTTTGGACCCTGCCTGTTCGGTACTGATGTTGATTTTCTGTTAGACCATGGAGCTCCCAAACTCATTCATTAGAAGTTCCTTCACGGTGGAGCGTCAGCTTTTGCTTCTTGATTTCTAAGTCCCCTTTAGCTCCAATGCTAGATGGTGAGTGAGCTCCCTTTTTACTAATGCATTGGTTTGCTTTGAATCAGGAGTTTGATGACTATTGATAGAGCCAGGATGTGCTGCGAGGTAGCACAGGAATGGACATGGTCCAGCCCTAGGTGGCTGTGTGGGCAACTGTGGTTCTAGGCGGGTCCTCTGATTTGAGGCCTGAGGCTCTGAACCGTCTTCATTTCTTCAGGGGTTTGAGGTCTAGTGAATTTGCGCTTTCTTGTCTTGCCAGAGTCTTACTGATCAGGCAGAACACGAATCTCTGAATACACGAGGAGATACAGTTGCCCAGAGATTGAATGGTCAGCTGTGTACTCACGCACCCAGGGGGGTGTTCTCACCCCTTGAGAAGCAAGGCAGGCCTGAAAGGTATTCAGGATGGAAAGAGATGCAGGACTCACAAGGCTGGGGGCTTGTTCTTACACAGTAGCAATCTGACCCAGTCCTGTTCTCTCTGTTCTTTTCTTTTCTTCCTTTTCTCCCTCCTCCCTCTTTCTTTCTTTCTTTCTTCCTTCCTTCCTTCCTTCCTTCCTTCCTTCCTTCCTTCCTTCCTTCCTTCCTTCCTTTCTTTCTTTCTTTCTTTCTTTCTTTCTTTCTTTCTTTCTTTCTTTCCTTCCTTCCTTCCTTCCTTCCTTCCTTCCTTCCTTCCTTTCTTTCTTTCTTTCTTTCTTTCTTTCTTTCTTTCTTTCTTTCTCTTTCTTTTTCTTTCTTCTCTCTCTCTCCTTTGTTGAAGTATAAACAAAAATATATATGCACATATATATTTGAGATACATAACTTGATATTTGGATACTGTGAAATGCTCCCCTTGGTCAATCTATCCATCACCTCACATGGTTACTTTTTTTAATGGAGTAAATAATTAAAATTACTTTCTTAGCAAATGTTAAGTATACAATACACTGTTGCTAATTATAGTCACATTAATGTACATTGTTGCTAAAACTTGTTTATTATATAACTGAAACTTTGTATTCTTTAACCTACATCTCCTCACTGTTCTTCCCCCTAACAACCACTCTTTCACTCTCTGCTTCCCTGAATTTGACTTTTCAAGATGCCATTTATAAGAGAGATTTTTATATAAGTATTTGTCTTTCTGTGTGGCTTATTTCACTTAGCATTTTGTCTTCTGGATTCATCTGAGTTGTCACAAGTGGTGAGGATTTTTTTTAAAATTTTAAGGCCAAATAATTTTGCTCCCTGCATATCTATGTATAAACACACACACACACACACACACACACACACACACACACACACACACATTTTCTCTATGTAGTCACCTATTGAAGGACTATTATTTCCATAACTTGGCTCTTGTGAATGACAGATATCTCTTCAACATACTGATCTCATTTCCTTCAGATATACATCCCCAGATGGGGTTGCTTGATTATATAGTAGTCCGATTTTTAATTTTTTGAGATGCCTCCATATTGTTTTCCATGGTGGTTGTGCCAATTTATGTTCCCACCAACCATGGATAAGAGTCCCCTTTTCTCCACATCTTCACCAACCCTTACCTTTAAAAAAAAAGGTTTATAATAGCCATCCTAACAGGTGTGAGGTGATATCTCATTGGGGTTTTGATTTGCATTTCTCTGCTAATAAGTGATGTCAAGCATTTTTTCATTTATCTGTTGGCCATTTGTCTTCTTTTAAGAAATGCCTATTTAGTCCTTTTGCCCATTTTTGACTGGGATGGACACACACACACACACACACACACACAGAGTTTTTGCTGTTGGGTCATGTGAGCTCCTTGTTTGTCTTGGATAATACACCCAGCCCTTTCCTTTTAGGATCTGCCTTCCAAGGGGCCACGTATCAGCTTGGCAGATAGGGCCATCTTCCATGGTGAAGCTGAAACTCAGACCATCCCTCTTCAATTCAGCTGTCTGCATCTGACTCTATTTGTTCCCATCTGATTTTCCTTACGTGTCAAATTTCATCGCTTCAGGCAGCCTCAGTTGACCAGTACTTACTGAGCACTGATCCTCTGCTGGGTGCTGCTGTGTATTGGTTGGGGGTGGGGCAGAGAGACTGAGACCTCCTCAGTAGGGGCGGCATAGGTGCTGATGCAGTCATATGATCTGGGGAGTGACATGATGCGGGGGCAGGTGCTGGTTTTTATGGGAGCTTCTTTTTATGGGAGCTGGTTTTCTATGGGAAGGACTGGGCCTTCAGGGAGGCCTCCAAGGTAAGACAGGGCTGGAATTGACCTTGAAGAGCAAGTAAGACTGGGCCAATACCGAACCAAAGAAACACCCCTGCCAACATGTCCTGGCAGGAGGAGCAGTACAAGCAAATTTAAGACTTGAAAGTAGGTGTGCACGTGTGTGCAGGTGCCTGTGTGTGGCCGTGAGCAGTTGGATTTGGAGGACAGGGTGCTGGCAGATGACAGAAGGTAGTTAACAAATCACAAAGCGTGTTCTCTGCCAGGTGAAGGGACACAGGCTTCATTAAACCTGCAGAGGACGGAATCACTGAAATGTTTAAACAGGAGTAACAGGCAGGGTGTTCTGGGGCGGGAGCTGCTGTGTGGTGGCTTCCTGCTGGAATTCCTGGGGTCTCCCTGATCTCCATGCAGGAAGAGTCACTCTGAAGCGGGAGGAGGCTACCTGGGGGGTTTGCTGGAAGCAGTTCTGCTTGCACCCTGGGTAACTGTGGTGTCAGGACAAGGAGGGAGACACTTCCTGACCCAGTAGCTGGGTTTTCCAGTTCATTTTCTTTTGGAAGTTTGGAGCTCACTGCCCCTGAGCAGACCGTGAACTGTTAAGAGCTGCCGCAGGGTTGGAGGAATGGCGTGTGTGTGTGTGTGTGTGTGTGTGTGTGTGTGTTCATGCGTGTGCATATATGCATGTGTAAGTGATTAGCCACGCTGGGGAGCTTGGCATTAACCAGTTGATGTCTGGGTTCTTCTCCAATCTCTTACTTTCTATTGCAGTGTTGATTATATTGTATTCATAATCTTTTTCTGTCATCTGCACTTGACAGTGGCCAGAGCTTGCCTTCTTCATTTCAGAGGTAATCTCTGAATGTGACAGATGTTCAGCAAATGCTTGTGGGATGAGTGATCAAAGGGAAGAATGTTCGTGTGCTCCCCTGAACAAGGCCCTGGCCTGGATGAATTGCTAACACTGAAGGAGGCTGCGGTCCATCCACCGCAGTGGGAAGCCGAGGCATCACGCTGTCTCAGGAAGAGGGTACGGCCTTTGATTAGCGCAGCAGCTCTTTGAGGAGAGACCATGTTTTGAGAACTTATTACACCTATGGAAAGGTCACATGTCAATAGAGCCCCAGGGTGGAGCTCTGGTTTTTCCTGTCAGCTGGGCATGTTCACCAGGCTCCCAAACTGTCCTGAAATTAAAAAAAAAAAAAAAAAAAAAAAAATCCTAAGTGGCCTAGGTGGGAGGGATGGGCCAGGTTTCTCTGGTCCTTTGCCTTTCATCCTGTCTACAGCCCCCCAGGTCTGGAAGCGATTCTCCTCTCTGACTCACAGGCATTCGTAGCTGGGGAATCCAAGGTGCTAGAGCAGGTATTGAGTTGGGTGCAGTGGTGTGCACCTGTAGTCCCAGCTACTCAGGAGGCTGACACAAGAGGATCGCTTAAGCCCAGGAATTTGAGGCCAGCCTGGGCAACATAGTGAAACCCCATCTTAAAAAAAAAAAAAAAAAAAAAAAAAAGAGACAGGTGTTGTTAAAGAAGAAGAAAATACTAAGACATAAATACATCTTAAGAATTTCACTGTAGTGGAAAATATTTCCAAGTGAGCTGTGTGCCAATATTTCACTGAGAGGTCAAAGCTGCTCTCGGAGCAAGGGGCTGCTCCTTGGAGCTCCTCCTCACCTTTCTTGCACCAATTCTACTATAGCACCAACTCAACCCTGGGCTTCTTTAAAGTAGAATCAGACCTTCAGGACCCGTGCAGAGCAATAAAATGCAGAACTCCAGCTTTTTACACGCATGCCCCCCTCTCCTCCCGCCTGCTCCCCAAAGCCCAGTCCATTTTGTTGTCTCACCCACACATCATTCAGCAACAGTTTGAGTTTGATATGAAGTAGTTAGAGTCACCAACTTCCTTTTCAGTTGTTATTCCTTTGGAGCCTATTAATGTGTACGATACCTAATCTAGTTGCATAACCAATAGTAAATACACTTGGCAACATGCTTTTGGTAAATAAATGACTCACTGCAGGAGTGGGGTCCCTGTATCCTGGGGGCAGCCTGGTTCTCAGTGGGGTGGAGGGGGTAAGAGGGTACCTAGCCACACTCTTTCCTGGTGACTTCAGGATTGGCTACCTCTTCTCCTCTCCTGTTCCTCCTGCTGTCATGGGTTGGGGTTTGGGATGGGACCAGGGCTTTCTGAATGTCCCTGGGATCTAGTGCAAACTTCCTGACCTTCATAAGAAATATATTTTTTAATCTCTTTCTTTCCTCTATCTTCACCAGGTTCCCGAGCTCCTCCATGATGTCCCTGAAAACCATTCTATGTGTAAGAAATCCTAGACCTCTTTTGGTTTCTGGGGCTTTCAAAAGTCACATAGATGTGGAATTGATTCCCAATTGAGTCACTCAGCAGGGTGTGACCTTGACCATCAGACTTAACTTCAACCCAGTCCATCCCATCTTTCACACCAGGTTCTTGTGGGATTAAACAAAATTAGTTAAGTGGGTTACACAACAGCTAATGTTATTGAGAAAGAACTATGACACAGGCTAAGCTTTACATAGATTTCTTATCTCATTTTTGTCACAATACTGAACTAGGTGTGATGGATCCCAATTTATAGCCAAGGAAACTGAGTCAGTCAGCAAGTGGCAGTGTTGGGATTTCACCTCTGCAGGCACATTCCAGCACCTACACATTTTAGTCTAGAAATGACCACCCTGTTGCTAATATCCCTGTCACAGGAGAGGCACCACGAACACTGTCTCTCTTCTACTCTCTAGTCCCTGCCTTGCTCCCTTCCCAGGGGGGGGCCAAGGTTTCTGCCTTTTTATAGAAGGTGATGCCAGGTGCAGGGTGGCAGAGATGGCTACATGGCTGCTGTTATGGATTGGATATGAGGTGTCCCCAGTAAGCTCTTGTGATAGACAATGAAGGAGTGTCCAGTGGTAATGTGATTAGATTATGGGAGACTCTCATCTCATTAGCGGACTAATCCACTGATGGATTTGATGGGTGGTTTAACTGTGGACAGGTGGTCCAAGGCAGGAGGAGGTAGGTCACTGGGCGAGTGCCCTGGGGTGGGGGTTATATTTTGTCCCTGGAAGCTTATACTTTCTCTCTGCCTCCTATTGCCATGGTTGAGCACCTTTTTCCCACCACACCCTCTGCCATGATGTTCTTCTTCACCTCTGGCCCACAGCAATGGAGCCTGATGACCATGGACTAAACTTCTGAAATCATGAACTCACAATAAACTTTTCTTCCTGGAAGTTGTCCTTGTCAGGTATGTCTCAGTTGTAGTGATGAAAAACTGTCCCCAAACCACCCACCCTTCTGTAGCCTAGAGAGGGCTTCCTGGGTGGTGTCCAACCAGGAGTTTCGTTTCTAGGCACCTCTTCACCCAGGTGTAACTGTGGGGCTAGCACAGTTCTGGCCAGTGCAATGCAAGCTGAAGTGAGTGGGCCACTTCCAATCCTGGCCTCCCAAGTCCTCCTGGTCAGGCCCCTGCCCTCCTCTACTTCCCATGCTTTTTCTGTATGGCTGGCTGTTGATAGTTGGAGTCATAGGTTGGAGGTCAACATCTGTCCTAGTATTTTGGGGCTGCTCTAACAGAATGTCATAGACTGGGTGGCTTGTGAGCACCATAAATTTATTTCTTATGGTTCTTGAGACTGAGAACTCCAAGCACAAGATATCAGCAGATTCAATGTCCGAAGAGGGTCCCCTTCCTGGATGGTAGACAGCTATCTTTTTGCTGTGTCCTCACATGGCAAATGGGGTAGGGAGCTTTCTCAGGCCTTTCTAAAATAAAGGTACTAAGCCCATTCATGAGGGTAGATTCCTCATGACTTCATTTCCTCCCAAAGGATTCACCTCCTGATATTTCACCTTTGGGAGTTAAGTTTCAACATAGACATTTTGCAGGACACAACATCATGTCCATTCTTTGTTGGCCGGAGTCTCTAAATGACTGTGAAGCAGCGACTGCCTCACCCCACCTGCCAACCGAAACTTAATGAAAAAACATGAATCCCTGGGCTGCTGGGGTCTCTCTAGCATGGAGGGGGCTCTGCCTTGGCTTACGCACATGAGGGGGCTTCTCTGAACCTGAGTCAACCTGCACCAGCCCTGTAATTCTCTCTGGCTCACACATTTTTGGTGTAGTGAAAGGTATCCTGAAGTATGTCGTTAGATACCATATCCTTAGCTTATAGAAACTCAAATTGCAAGCAAAACTCCATTTGCCACAATAAGATACAGTGGGAAAATGTACTGTGGGGTCAGGCAGAGCACAGCTTAGATTCCAGCTCTGCCATTTTCCAGCTGCAACACCTGAAACAGATTAATTAATTTCTCTGCTCCTCGGCTCCTTATCTGTAAAGAGGCATAATAATATCTACCTTGCAGGTTTGTTCTGAGGATTAAATGAAAGTGACAGTGTTCAGCATATAGTGGGCAATCCACTAATGGCCTGTTATTTATAATTCACTCATTTGATAGTGGTTTAATGAAAACCTATGATGTGCCCAAACTATTTGAGGAGCTGGAGACACAGTGCCTACCCCTGGGAGATGGTCCCTTAATGGGAAATAAGCGGGGTGCCTGTGACACTGTTGAGTTCCATCACCAGGTGGCATGGGACCAGTGTTGGAACAGAGCATGTCTGTGGGTACTTTCTAAGAAGGACAGGAAAGAAGAGATTCAACTGGACCTTGAAAGAAAGGGGAAGCCAAGGCAGTCGCTTGGAGCTGGACTCCTCGGGGCTTCTGGTCTCCTTTGCCTGTTACCAAAGGGAGGTTGGAGGGTGGAGGAGATTAGAGGAGTTAGAGGGGCTGGGTGGCTAGGCTGAAGGCTGTGAACTTGAGCAGGGTTTGCCTGCAAAGCTCAGAGCAGGTCACCAGTGCCACAGCAGGGCCAGGCAACCCAGCCAGGGAGTGTTTGCTGCAAGGGCTTCCAAATCAGCCAGCTGCCCTGCTGCTGGTCTCTGCTGGGCCCGGGGAACAGCCTCGGTGGCGCCCGTGTGGGGACTCCACAGAGCTCTGCAGGCAGCTGTCATCACCAAAATGTGGAGCACGGCCCTGTGTCTCTGGCCTTTGTTGGGGCACCAAAAACAATGCCAGTGACACAAAGGGAGGAGCAGCCTGTCATCTGTCTTAGCTAATTTCTGGGCCAGTCTCCAATTCTGCTACCACTGCCACTGGACCCTTTATGAAACGGCTCCACTTGGGGACTCCCAAGCTCTCGGTATCTCCAGCCAGGAGGCCAGAGCAGCTCCTCCAGGGACAGTCTGTGAGTAGACATGTCATCCTGCAGGAGGGCAACTGCAGCCCACCATG
Source organism: Glaucomys volans (assembly GCA_020662805.1). Classification (NCBI taxonomy): domain Eukaryota; kingdom Metazoa; phylum Chordata; class Mammalia; order Rodentia; family Sciuridae; genus Glaucomys; species Glaucomys volans. Next base: position 18,066 of record JAJEJO010051266.1, read on the forward strand.
CCAAGAGGCTCCTTGTTGGTGACACAGGCCAGCTGCTCCATCTCCCTGGGCTCAGGTTCTCTGGCTACTGTTGAGCTGCCGTAGATTCCTTTGTGCTCAGTGTTTTTCCAGGTTAATTAATCCTATTATTATCATCACTGCAGTCTATAATTAGGCACACTGTGCAATTATGCCATCCGTCTTGCCTTTCCGATGTACAACTCAACAGCCACAGATAATTATTAATTATTAATCTATTGGGTTGTGCTACTCTCACAAACATGCTGTATCCTTGGTCCCATTACCTGGGTTGATATCTGGAGTTTGGGAGTTGCTTCTTGGGTCTGGGCTTGCTGTACTGTTGGAGAGTCATCCAGTCAGCGTGAGTGGGTCACACCACTCAGGGGTGGTCTCCTTGGGCAAGACCAAGGAGTAGGAGCATTAGCTGACTGGGCCCTCTGGACCTCAGCCTTCCAATCCAGGCCTTTTCCCCATGGGTGGGTCCCTTGCTACCCTTGAGGATCCAGCTATACTCTCCCCCACCCCTAGGGCCATCAGGACTGTTCTTCAAAGGGTTTATGGACACAAGGACCACTGACACATTCTTTTGAGCTCTCCACTGTCCCCAGATCTTTATAATGCTGTCTCATTTAATCATTAAAATAATCTTACAGTCTTACAAGGTACGTCCTATATCCCCATTTTACAGATGAGAAAGTTGGGACTTGAGGAGATGGAGTAACTTGAGAAGGGATTGTGGCAACTTGAGATGTGAATCCCACTTGGTGTTACTTCAAAGCCAGCACCTTCTCAGCATCTAGAATCAAGGTGATTTCATGCAGGAAGCAGGGAAATGGGCATTTGAACAAAACCTGATGCTCAGGGAGAGGAGGATTAAGGAAGGGTTTCACGGGTTAGCTGGCAGGGAAGGGGAAGACAAAGAGTGAAGACAGCAGGGCCTCTGGGGCCACTGAGTCCACAGCGCATGGATAAATGGCTTCAGCTTTCACAGTGTGTGTCACTTCCGACTCCTCTTACCCCAACTGCTGAGCAGGAGGCACCAGCTGCAGTGAGCCAGGCCCAGGAGTTGTCTCCTGTGCATTGTGGGATTTCCATCTGGAAGGAGAGAGCAGACACAGCCTAAGCAGACCTGGGTCTGGGAATAGATGAGGGAGGTTGGCCCTCTTTAAGGGTGACTTCGGTGTTTGGAAGGTCAGAACAGGGGAGTGTCAGACCCAAAGCAAGTCACCCAGAGATGCTGTGTATACCCCCTCCCTCCTGCTCTGTGCCTCCCCCCGGCATGGTCCAGATGAAATCAAGGTAAAATGTTGCAAGAGAAGACAGGCTGAGAAGGTGGCTGGCATAAGGGACAGCATTTTGCTGGGGAAGGGCTGGGAGCCCATCTCTCCTGGGCTGCCAGCTGCCAGCTGGATGCAGACTTCTGTTGGTGGTGGTGGTGGCTGGTGGCGTGGGTGGGAGTGTCAGGGCCTTCCTCTGCCCCATACCTCCCATGCCCTGCTGTATGAATTATGGGTTTTGTTTTCTGTATTTCATGGTGTTTTTGACATGTTGGAGAGGCGTCATTGGCTGGGGAGAGACGGTTCCTCCCAGGGCTCACTCCTAGGGACAGTCAACAACCAGCCTACGAAAGCCTCTTCCATGTATGACCCAACCATCCCTAAACCCATTCCCCCTATTAGTTGTTCTTAATCTTCCCCTACTCACCACGACAATGTTTCCCCTGACCTGAATCACCCATGGCTGGTACCAGACCACCACAACCCAGCCCATACTCTGAAACCCAGTGACATTACTTAACTAGCCAGCCCTGAACTTGCTTGCTTAGATCTGCCTGGCCTTTCCTGGAAAATGCAATGAAAGTCGTGGCTGCCCTCACCGACTCCTTGCTCTGCTTCTGAGGCAGGTCCATCCCCAGGTGGCTCTGCGTGGGATGGCGTGACATGCCCCTCGTGCCTGGGGGGGAACTGTAACAATAAAATCCTTCGATGGCATTAGCCTCTCTGAGTCATCTCTCGGTCACCTCCATAAAGTAAAATCCCACAAGTACATTTTAACACAACTGCCACCAGGGAAGGACAGCTCATGGTCCCCAGTGCAGCCCTGCCTGGAGCCTTGATAGTTAGTGCTCCTCATACCTGCAGGGGGCTGACTGTGATTGTCACTGGGACATGGTACAGATTCTGAGCAGGGGATGGGTTAGTGGGTGCTGATTCTTTTCAGATTATCTGGAGAGTCACAGGGGCAAGACCAATTCCATGTCTACTTTTCAAGAGGTTTGGGGTCAGCTGGTGAGGACTTCTCATAGGAGAAATGGATGTTGCCTGGTCACTTATTCAGGGTGGTAAAAGATGGATGGGGATGATTCTCCTTGAGGGGCACAAAAAAGGAGAAACTGAGTGTCTCCCAGCTGCAGCCCTGGAAGTAGAGGCAGTGCCAGTGCCTCAGTTTCCCCATCTGCCAAATGGGGCTTGGAGCATTTGCCTCCTTTACATCACAGGATTTGAGTAGAGCTGACTGTGAGTGTCTGTGTCAGGGCTCTTTCGAAAGGCCTGGAACATCCTTCTCCTCTGGGAAGGCAGCCTAGTGACAGGAAGCTGAGAAAGGGTCAGAGACTGCTGAGATCGGGGAGGTGCCAGGAATCTTCCAAGACAGAGGCAGACAGTCCATTTTTGCAGAGGTTCAATGGCATGTTCCGGGCCATCTGATTAAAGGAAAACTATTTCCCTGCAGCATCAAAGAGAGGATGAGGAGAATTAAAAATTGCAATAATGATAATAACGATAAATGTAACACAAATAAACAAGAGGACATACTGGTGGTTTGTAGATAAGGCAGTTGCAAGCCTCAGGTTGGCTCCTGGACCCATTGGGGCCACATTGACCTGGGGATGGCCCTGCTGCAGGTGGGGGGACTGCAGCCAGTTTTCCTGTGGTTTCTCTGGGGACCGGGATCTGCTCTCCTTGCCAACTCACAAGGGTTAAGAACACAGAGACTTCCTAGGCTGGACTGTGGTACAAGGTCTGGCCAGGCTGGGAAAGGGGGCTTGAATCTTGGTCTCCAAATGGAGAAAATTCCCAGTGTGGCTTTGGTGTGGCCACTTAGTGCTGGGGTATCAAGATGCCTGTGCATCTGGCCCAGAGAGCCACGGGCAGAGGGAATGGGGGCTTAGCATTTATTTATAACAGCTGGGGGCCTTGAATTGCTTCCTCCAGGCTCAGAAAAGCTCCTGAAAAACACTTTTCCTTATGCATTCTTTCCCTTCCCCCTCCTTCCCTTCCTCCTTTCTGACTTCCTCCGTCCCTCCCTCTCTTCCTCTGGGTCTCCCTCCCTTCCCCTTTTCTCTCCTTCCTTTGAACTCCTAATGATACAGCCCAGAACTAGGTTCTTGGTACACAGAGATGAATGAGGTCCAGTGTCTGCCCTTGAGGAATTTTAATTGGATGTCTGAGTCTGTAGAGAATTATTAAAAGTCATTGACCTACAGAAAAAGATGGAGCTTCCCTCTATCTGATTGGAAACATGTCACTGACTTATGAAACCCTAAGGGTGCTCTTGAATTCCTGCTGTTCCCTCTGGTTCCTGGGTCTTCCTAGTCCATTCTCTGCTGCTGTAACTGATTCCTGCAGACCTACGTAAATGATAGACAATAGGAGTTTGTTTAGCTCATGGTTCCAGAGCCTGGGAAGCCCAAGGGCATGGCATGTGGTAGGCATGCATGAGACAGAGGGAGAGGAAACGGGTGAAACTCATCCCTTTGATCAGGAACCTACCCTCAGGATAACTAACCCACTGCCTTGATAACAGTGTTAGCCCTTTCAGGAGTGTGGTACCCCCAAGATCTAATTACCTCTTACAGGTCCCATCTCTCAACACTTTAATAATGCCAATTACATTTCAACATGAATTTTGGAGGGTATATTCCAACCATGGCACTGGGGAGGACACAGAAGCAGGGCAGGGAGGCAGTGCATTGGGACTGTACATTTGGCTTCTGCATCTTAGTTGTGCAAGCCCAGAGAAGGGCCCTTAGCCCACCTGACTTGATTGAGGAGGTGACCCCATGCTGAGTCCCCTGCAAGGTTCCTGAGTGTTTTAGTCAGTTTTTTCACTGCTATGACTAAAAGGCCTGACCAGAACAATTTTAGAGGAGGAAAAGTTTACTTGGGGGTTCATGGTTTCACTGGTCTTAATCCATAGCAGCAGGCTCTATTCTTTGGGGCTGGAGGTAAGACTGAACATCATGGTGGAAGAGTGTGGTGGAGGAAAGTGGCTTACATGATGGTCAGGAGAATGGAAGTGGAGAGAGACTCCACTCATCAGATACAAAGTATATACCCCAGAGGCACACCCCCAATGACCCACCTCCTCCAGTCACCCTCTTTCTGCCTTCAGTTATCACTCAGTTAATCCCACCAGGGGATTAATCCACTGATTGGGTTCAGGCTCTCATAAACTAATCATTCCTCTTCTAAACCTTCTTGCGTGTCTCACACATGAGCTTTTGGGGGATATCTCACATCCAAACCATAACACTGATGGCCCTCACCCTGCCCCCTCTGATGTCTCTGCCATTCCCAGGGACAGCAGCCTGCCCTGTGGGGGTCAGGGTGCTCCCTCTGCCACCAACTCTGCTGGGCTTACTTCTGTTACTGTCCAGCTGCTGATGGGTCCTGGTGCTTCCTGAGTCTAGACTTGGAAGCTTTCTGCTGTGCTCCATGGTGAATTGATCTTTAACTGCTTCCTGGCTGACAGTACAGATGGTTGAGTTTCACCAAGTGGATCGTGCACTACATGCTGGGGCTCCGTGCATAGGTCATTGCATTTGATCTTCACTATGCTCTAAGGTAGGACCCCAAGTGGGAGGAAGTGGATCGCAGAATAACTCACCCAAAATGACTAAATGGCAAGTGGTCCCTTGGCGGTCCCCTGGGACTCCAGACTCAACAGGTGGGAGACTGCACTTGTAGTCTGTCTGTCCTTCCCCTGCTGGCTCCTCCTCTGATGGCTTCTGTCACTTTTTGCCCCAGTTTCCTGGCCGAGATCCCATTGTCCCATCAAATCAGTTGCGGACAATATCCATAGTTACTATTTATTGATTTCCTCTGGGTAGCAGGGGTTAAGTTAGGACTCGGTAATTTTTAATCCTTAGAAAAAACTACAAAGTAGATGCTGCTGTTTTCCTTTAACAGACAGGAACCTGAGAACTGGAGAGGGTGAGGTGCTTTCCCAGGCCTTGCTAATGGGTTGCAGAGATGCAGCACATTCCCACATCTGTCCGACTCAGAATGTCAGCTCTTCCCCACTATGCAGGGGTGCCTCCCTCCTTGCTAACCTTGCTGAATTCAGTGGATTGTTCTTCCATACCCAGACTCCTGATTCACCCCAGTGGTAGCTGTAATAATGCATCCCTCCAAGATGTCTACATCCTAATTCCTGAAGTCGGTGGATGTATTGGATACATGGAAAGGGTGGACTAGGTTGCAGATGGGCTAAAGGTTGTTGATCAGCAGACCTTGAACTGAAGAGATGGTCCTGAATTACCCAACTGCACCCAATGTAATCACAAGAGTTCTTTGAATGTGGAAGAGGGAGGCAGGAGAGGCGAAGTCAGAGGGAGATTTGAGGATGCTCTGTGCTGGCTTTGAAGGTAGAAGGCACCATGAGTCACAAGCCATCAGATGTGGGCTTGTGGTAGAATCTGGAGAGGACAAGGAAAGAGATTCCCCCTTAAAGCAATCAGAATGCAACACGACTCCACCGCAGCACCTGGAGTTTGGCCCTGGAGGACCAATTTTGGACAGCTGACCTCTAGAACTATAAGATAATAAATTCGTGTGGTTTGAAGCACTCAGTTTGTGGTGATTTGTTACAGCAGCAAAAAGAAACTCATACCAACTCTGTAGCTCCCCAGCTCAGAGTTTCCTTCTAAAGGGCCAACCTTCATCTCTACCTCTATATCTGCCAGGCTGCCAGCCCCTGCACCCAGAGGCTCAGCCTCCCTTCCTCTAACATGGAGGATGTCTCTGTTCTTTCTATAACCAGGACCCCCACAGGCTCTGCAGTCTTGAGCACCCCCTCCTTCCATGTGGCTTCTTCCTGAGTCAGCAGTTTCTCAGTTTCAGGGAATTCCCCTTGGCACACAGTCCCAGCCTACTGTTGCCATTTTAATCCTCCTCCTCAAATGAATGCAAGGGGCCTTTGCATTAGCTGTTGCCTTGGCCCCAAATGCTATTGCTCAGGGATCCATGTGGCTTGTCCGTACAGGTGGTTAAGCCCCTGGCCATTGCCACCTCCTTAGAGAACCCCACACACCTGGCTTCCTAGCAGCTGCCATGTCTCTCTGGCTCTCTCTCTTCATAGGACTTCCCACTGCCTGACTCTGCAGCCTCCTCCTGTCCATCTGTTGATGGCCTCCTCTTCTTTTCTAATTTGCTCACTGCTGTAAGTTCAATGTCTGCACTAGTAGCTGACAAATAGTAGGTGGTTGGAGAACATTTTCTGACAGAATGAATCATGTTGTATCACTCTGAGTCCAGTATGGAAGCTTCCAGATCCCTATAGCCTCAGCTCCTTCCTCCTCCCTGAGGTCCATATTCATCCTTCCAAATGCTCTTCAACACTTGATTTGGATGTGTGACAAGCTTGGTGAGCCTTTGGCTGGATCTCTGTTTTCTGCCCACACCTTCCAACTGGATCCTACTGGGTTAAGCCAGACCCCAGTAATGATCCTCCATTCCCTCATTCTCTAGTCTTCACCCCGGCCCCATCCCAGTGTCTTCCCTGATCCTCACAACAGTCCTCCTGACTCTCTTGTTTTCCCAAAGCTCAATCTGCACACAGAAGTCCAAGGATTTTTTTCAGAAAATAATGTAAATAATTTTTTACAGTAGTTTTAGATTTATAGCAAAGTTTCAAAAATAGCACAGAGGGTTCCCGGGTATCCTTCACCCGGTTTTCCCTATTGTTAGCATCGTGTATTACGATGTGATACGTTTGGCACAACTAAGAAGCAACGCTGTTCAGATTTTACTTGTTTTCCCCTCATGTCCTCTTTCCAGGGTCCCAGCCATGATCCCACCTTACATCTAGTCATTATATCTAAGGCTCCTCTTGGCTGTGACAGCTTCTCAGACTTCCCTTGTTTTTGATGATCTAGGCTGCTTTGACAAGCATCCATCGTACATTTTGCCGAATGCCCCTTGATGTGGGTTTATCTGATGTTTTCTCAAGTTTAGGCTTGAGCTTTGGGGGAAGGGCATCCCATCAAGTCAAGGTATCAATATGGTTTATAGCTGTTGATGTTGACCTTGATCAATTGGCTGAGGTAGTGCCTACCACCTCTGCAGAGTGACCTGCCTCTCCTCCCTGTCCACTCTGCAGTTTAGCAGCCCACATTGAAGGGGCAGAGAGAAAAGCGAGCAAAACTCCAGCTCCTGAAGTAGCTACATAAATTATTAGAAGTTCTGTATGGGAGATTTGTCTCTTCTCTCTTATTTATTTATTAATTCATCATTTATTTACATCAGTGGGAACTCCTGGGCATTGACTTCATACTTGGGGTTATAATCCAACGCTTTGTTATTCATTCATCACTGAAACCGTTCCAGCCTTGGCCTTTGGGAGTCCCCTCACGCTGCCTCCTCTGTCCCTTTGACATGTCCTCATCTCTTTGGCACTAACTTTCTGGCACTCCAGGGTTCTGAGGGCTCATCCTAGACTCAGCTGTTTCTTCAAGGAGCCCAGGAGTTCTTTTCTTGCAGAAATGATGATCTGGGTGCTGGTGTGCTCATGGGCATGGGGCCAAAGATCTTTTGAAAATGCAAAACGAGACATCTTTTTCCCTTTAAAATAAAACGCACACTCCTGACCTTGGCCATATGGTTCCTGGCCACCTATTCAGTTTTGTTTTGAACCACTGTGCTACTGAACCACTATTGGACTCATTCCTGTTCCTCTGATGGAACTGTTGGACTCACTGTGACTTCTTGGGTCTTTGCCTGACTGGCTCCTCTTCAGACTCCAGGTCTCTGCTCTAAGCCTCTGCATGCACCTCCATGGAGCCAAAGAGTAAAGCCTTGTCTGCCAGGTTTGCCACTGTCTTCCAGCCCTCAGGAAAGCCTTCGGCACCTGATGGGTGCTAAATAGCTGCTTTTGGAGTGATTGGCTAGCTCAAGCATTTTCACTGCCCTGTCCTTTCTGCTCCCTGAGGGAAGCATGTCCCTCCCTGGGAGGCTGAACTCAAAGGTGAGTGAAACCCTTGTCTGATTCACCCTGATTCAGAAAACTGTCACTTGCACTTCTGCTCCTGTCACTCTTCTGGAACATCTCCATGAGCACATCTAGCATGTGGGATTGTAGCTGACTTGAGAATGTGCTTCTTTTTCCTGGGGTGAACCTGGACTTGCCCTCTGGGCTCTTGAGTTCAAGTTCTCACTACGTACTTGCTGAGTGAATTCTGGAACTCTCCATTCACAACTGTCTCCCAGCCACCCTCAGTGGAACCCTCCCTGGAAAGGATGAGCCCCTTCCAGCCTGCACTAGGAGCTTGGAAGGCTGTGGCTAAGCTTGGGGCCTATTTGCTTTTTCCTTCTTCCTTTCCTTAGGTAGAAAGAAGCAGAGGGTGGAAAGTTCACCTCTAGCAAAGCTTTCTGGTACTTCCCTGCCTATGAAGGAAGTCCCTTCCTCCCCAGTCTTATCTTAAAATCTCCTTGATGCCTGTGTCTTTCCCCCCTTCCCCACCTCTGAAGATCAATAATATTGCAGAAGTGAGAGATCAAAGTTTTTGAAGTGGCGGGTGAGCAGGGTGGGTTGGGTGGTGGGTGGAGAGTCCTTATTTAACTCATCCCGGATGCTGCTTCCAGATTCAGGAACACTGGCTTGGTTACCTGCGCCTATCTCTCTCTTTCTCTCCCGTTCCCATCCCATTTCCTCCATGTCTCCCTCTCTTTCCCATAAGCAAAGCCACAGCCTCAAAACATCTTGTAAAGCACATTATAAAATGCTTCTAATAAATCCCTAACAGCCTTGGCCATAACCAGCTGAAAGAAAGGTGATTATGACACCAAAGTGTCAGGTTAGAACAACAAATTGGGCCATGCGAGAGGGGATTTATTCCTCTTTGTAAGTGTGCTATAAAGGTCCATATAATTTCACAAATAAATATGAACATTGCTTGGTAAATGGCGCCTGGATTTAGAGCTCTAGGACCACGGGAAGGAACACATTAGCACCAATGGTGCAATTTCAGATGTGGGGCAGATCATCCCAGGGACACCAACCAGATGTCACTCAGTCCTACCACTGTCCCTTCTCAAGTTGTGAGGGGCTCCCAGGGCCAGGAAGGAGGAGGTCTGGACTGCTGCTGAGGTCCAGGACCAGAGCCAGAGGTCATCTGGGGGCTGGTGGGCTCTGGGGTTCTCAGGACAGTCCCTGAAGCTGAGGATAAGCAGGCAAGATCCAAGAGGTGGGCAGACTCTCCGCTCCGCATCATGAGGAGCACTACCAGGGCAGGAGAGTTGGCAACCCAGGAATTTGGGGGGCCATCCTCCCAGTTTAGACCTGAGAGGGGTGGCCACCTAGCTAGTCAGAGAACCATGATTCTGAGCACTGCTTTATTTCCTACTCCCTTGGGGGAGAGGTGGCCCCAGAAACAAGGTGTGGGGAACAAGATGGGGAAAGGAGGTGCCGGGCTTCAGAGAGAATGGAATTGATTAGTGTTTTTCAACTCCGGCTGCACTTGAAGTGATTCAAAAAGGCTTTTAGTTTCTGGCCCTATTTCAGATGGCTCAACCAGAATTTCCAAGGGGGCGGGGTCCAGGCACTGGTGCTGCTCAAGGCTTCCCCAGGTGATTCTGATGTGCACTCAGGTGCAATGCGGAGCCCTGGTGGCCCACCCGGTGCTCCTTGAAGGCAGCTGAGAGGAGCTGTGCTTCGCTCCATTGATTCTCTCTTCTGTCGTTGCCATCTTCCCTCTGGCCCCCTTGTTTAAATACCAAATCACATCGGCTCAAACAAACCATATTGGCTCCATCAGTCATGAAGCCGTCAGGAGCACTGGCTGACCCTTTGGCCATCTGGTGCTTTTCTGTTGCAGACGCAGCCTAAATAAGAAATGATGACCTGAATTTCCAGACCCAGGATGTTACGAAGAGGAAAGTCTATCCTAACCAGCATTCTTCTTTCTAGCTGAGATAAAGATGGGATGAACCTGGGTGGAGTGTGGACATCTTCGCCCCTTCTCCATGATTGATGGCTGCATGGTGTGAGGACTATTTCCCCTTTTCCTGGGTTGGCCGGCAGCGATTGGCTGGAAGAACAGGCAGACTCCAAATTGAAGCCCTCTGTGTCCTCCTGTACACTTGAAATTTTGTTTTTTCTGCACAGGTCAGAGATTTGGGTTTTGAGCACTAGACTGTGTGGTGGTGGGGGCTCCTTATTAGGGTCTGTCAAAGAGGGTGACTGGATACATAAAAGTTCCCAGGAGAGGGAGTTTGGTCTCCATGGAAACCTGACTTGGGTGTGCAAGGACCTCAGCTCAGGTCCTGCTTCTGCCATGAGACTTACTCTCATTGGTTCTAGGTAACAGTTTTCTGAACTCCAGCTCCTACTGAATGCAGCCCTGGGTCTCCCTCTGCTCCCTGTAACAATGGGGCCCTGATTACTCAGTGCTCTGTGTCTCAGAAGGCAGTCTGCATCCAGGGTCTCATCTGACGTGGACTTGCGTTATTCTCTTGTTAGTTTATGAGTGTGGAAAATGCATAGAGATTGAGAATCAGAGTTTGAGTCCCAGAGCATTTCTCTTAATGACCCTCTGATCTAGTGCAAATCATTTAACCCATTTTATCTTCAGTTTCCTTCTCTGTAAAATGGGAGGAAGAGCACTGTGGACCCAGGAGGTGTGTTCTGTGCCACACAATGACACCTATCTGACACCCACAGTGATCATTACCTCTTTTCCCAACTACAGTCTTTCCCTTCATATGGCAATTGAGTGAAGATGTGCGAAGATCTCATGCAGGATGCCATACTCAATTATTCTAGTTACTCCTCTAGATCTGATGGGGCTTTAGCTTCCACCTATATTCGTTCTTCTGTTAGACCCAAAGCACCTACCCTGCTTCTCCATGGGGACGATTGAACATCAGCCCTTCTCCTCTTTGCCCTTCTAAGGCCTTGCTGGTTCAAGTTCAACTTTTCAAGGTTTATGCCCAACCTTTTCAGGCAGGAAGCCTGGGATATCATTAACTTGGAGCTGGAGAGTGAAGGGTAGGGGGACTTCGAGGTTCCTGCAGTTATTTGACATGGCTACCTCATCTCTGAGGGCCTCATGTTCAACTCCATCTGACTTTTCCCAGGTCATTTTCCTTTAACCCTGCTGTTCAAGCTGAAGGATCCTCCTTCCTTATTTTTCCAAAGCACACTCATTTCCAGGACTCATTTCCACACCTAGCACTGCCACTCCAGAGGGTAGGAGGTAACTCTGACCTCCTTCACACTTACCACCAGTTATATTTTTATATTGATCCCTTGGCTGGGATCAATATCCTCCTAGTTCCTCCAGGTCCATACCCACCCTGCTCTATGATCTGGGAAGCTGACCTCCATGGACTTCCTTGCCCTTTGGAATCAGATTGGGTTTAGCCAATGTGGTGAGCCAGCTGGAGATAAGGGGTGGGCGGAGAGTAAATTGGGAGTGCATCTTCTCTGGGCTCTTTCCCTGTCAGTTCTTGCAGCTTTATTATGTGAACCACTCCCTACAGTTCTGCTCTGGCTTCTCCAATGTCTCCTTGCTCTGGCCTCTTCAGGCATAGGTACGTATTATGCTTTGTGTTTTTCCCTGAGTCCTTCCCACATATTTTAAAATAATACTCTCATTAAACTCTCCTCAATTATCCAGCTTGAGTGTGCCATCTGTTTCCTGCTGAGACCCCAACTGATACATCTTTTGAAAGCGCAGTATCCAATTTAACACTTTAGTATATATTGTTTGATGTTGTCCTTCAGTTATTTATCTCATGCACATCAGGGTTAGGTTCTTAAGGGAAACATGACTATCATCTAGCTCTTTTTAGTGTCTCCAGGTTTGACAAAGTGCTAGCCTCATGCTGGGCATGAAGCCAATGCCCACAGAATTGCCTGGGAGGAGGGCTGTTGTGTTTGGGGACTTCTAACTCTCTTTCTCACTGTCCCTGCTGAGGTCAATGGGTCTAGTGGCTGCTGAGAGAGAAGTTCTGAGCAGGTGGGTAGTGGGGCAAGCCTGGACTGGAAACAGAGCTCACATTGTGGGCTGAGAGAGGTACTGGAGCAGGGCTCCTGTGGCTTGGAGCAAGTGTGGGCAAGTTCATACTTCATATTCTGAGAATACAAGGGGGTAAAGGATAGCATGGGAAGACAGGTAGAACAGGAAGTGGCACTGTGTCTCTTGAAGGGCAGGTTGGCAAAGCTTAGAGATGGAGAATCTGGTGTCAGGAAAAGAGTAGAGGCCTGGCTGTGAAGTCATACGTTGTTTGAACTAGAAGGGATCTTCAGGGTATCCAGTCCTGTATCATCCAATATGGTGACCACTTGAAGTCACATTGTGATTATTGAGTTCTTGAAATATGACCTGAATTGGCATATGCTATAGATATAAATAAATATCAGACTTCAAACCCAGTATGTCAACAAACAAAAAAATTTGACTGCTTCATTAAAAACTTTTATATTCATTAGGTGTTGAAATGACAATGTATTTCTGTATTACATTCAATGACCTACATTATTCAAATTAATTTTGCACATTTTTTTTCCTTCTATTTTAATTATTTTTACTAGAAAATTCAGAATCACAATTGTGGCTTGCATTGAATTTCCACTGGGCAGCTCTGGTCTTATCCAAAACTTTCATTTTACAGATGAGAAGCCTAAGGCTAGGAGAAGGGACAAAATTTGCCAAAACATCATAACTAGTGGAAATTTAGCAGGAAAAACTGGAAGGGCTACGTATTGTTTCATTGCATCAATTATTTTTCACAAAGTATGCTGGAAGATCCCAGTGACCTATCCCCAAAAGTTGATCCCCATAGCTCAGGTTGAGCCTGAGTTTGGGACTTGGTGAACATTTGAACATTTGGAATGGAAGCCTGGGATCTTTCATGCCCCCACCATGAATCCCATCTCTATGGTGGGTTCTTGGTTCTGTAAGGAGTAGGGGTCCTTTCCACACAAGACCTGAGGCCCAGGCAACTTAGACAAAAAGTGACAGAAGGGCTGAATGGCAATTAGAGCACTCTCCCTCACCACCACCATCACATCAGTGTTGATCAATCTTGCCAGACTTCCAGAGAGTTCCCTAATGCGGCAGGACTCAGTAACATCAGAACTGATTCTACAAGTGTTCCTCAAGCAGGTCCTCAGAATCTAGGCTAAAAACCGAAGATACCATTCCTGGGCTCTGTGACTTTATGGTCTGGGACAAGATAACCTATTACATGTGGACAATGATGTGTCAAGAACATGACAAGAACAATGACAGACAGCAATTGGAGGTCTCAAGGTGGGGTGGTCCAGATTCCAGTGGAGGTGTGGTGGCTCTTTGCTCATGAAGACAGTCTGGTTCAATGAATATATCTGGCATAGGGTCTTTGCACAGTTTGGGTCCTGCTCCTAACAAATTCAGTGGTCTGGATAGAACATATCCTCTTCAACCCGTGTCCTCATTGGCTCAATGAGGTAATGCCTGCCACCTGGTTCCCATTCTGTGTGGCTTCACGTTGTGAACATATCACATATGGCCCAGAAAGGGGTGTCCCCTAGGGAGGATGTTCCAGAACCTCTGTTGGCAGGGAGCAGTGGAGCTCGTGAGGGGTGCTAGCTATGTCATTTATCTTGCTCAAGGGGATGCTTCTGAGTGTGAAAAGGGCTGCTATTAATATTCAAATTGGGACAAAGTTTGGGGAGAATGTTGGCTCTGTGTAAATAGGATGTATGGTCATGCAGCTTTAAGAGGTCTTGACATAGATAAGATTGAGTCCAATCTGTCCTGTGGGACTTTCTGGTAGAGGCTGGGGGGCCAGGGGGAGTTGAAGCAGGAAGGAATGCTGTCAGTGGACTGACTGAGTCAGAAGCAAGCTGTTAAGTAAGACAGAGCGAGGGCTGCCCTGGAGCCCTGGAGCCCTGGAGCCCAGATTCTATCAAGAATCTGAAATGAGGACATGGCAGGTAACATGACGGGACAATCATGCTCACCATTGACACCGCGGGTGAGCGTTTGCCTGAGTGTCCCCTGGCTTCTGGTGGAAGAAAGTCTGCTGCTCAGAACCCCCTGGAGGCAGCCCAGAATGCTTCCCATATAACCATGTTCTCTGGCCGCAGGGTGGAAGCTGGGACCCCGAATGGCCCCAGGCCTGCAGCCTTGCTCCCACCCCGAACAATAGCTCTGTTGAGCCCACCAGTCCCTGGGCAGCAGGAAGCTCTTCATCCAAACCCAACACATAAAGAGAGTCTTGGAAGAGGTGGCCCTGTGACCTCTAGCTGGGCAGCACAAGGGGCTGGTTCTTCCTGGACAGATGGCTGTGGCAGGAGGGATGGCACAGTGACTTTGACTCTAGAGAAACATGAGTGGCCCAGTGTTCCAGCCTTTGGCCTGCGGCAATCTCTGTTCCCTCTGATGACCTCATGGGATTGTCCTCCAAGTCCCCTTTGGCCAGGCTGGGGAGACAGAACCCTTTCTTCCTCTTGCTGCAACCCCTGTGGGTCAGGCCTGGCATGCAGTGTGGAACTCTTCCCACTGCCACTCAGAAAACCCCACCACCCATTTCTCTGACAGTCTCCTCACAGCTCTGGGGTCTCCAGGGATTTCCAGAGAACACACAGCTGGGCTTTCTGCCAGGTGAAGTGGCAAACCCTCTCCTCTCCACAGGCCCCAGGGAGTGGGACTATTTGCTCATCTATTCTCCTGTGGCCACTGTCAGCCCTGCATCCTGGGATTCCACTTCCTGCACTCAGTTCTTGCCAAACATGGCGGCCCCTGATGCCAGACATCGTTGCAGGCACTCAGGGACCAGTTCCTTCTTGGAAGAGTCCCAAGCAGAGTCTCTGGTGCTTCATGGCTGCCTGTAAGTGGACCTGAGGGCTTTCTCTTTTCTAACTCTCTCTTATGAGGCTCCTAAAGCTTGGAGAAGTCATGTAGCTTGAGGAGGACTGGGACAGACATTTTGGACTAGAAGGAAGCGCAGGAAGGTCTAGGCCTGTAACCCTAGTTTTCTCTTCATGCACTTTGTAAGTCCCATGGAAAAATCTACATCTTTCCTTCATTCACTGATTCCTGGAGAGAGGGCCACCCTTCCCTTTCCTTAGGGAGAGGCCCCACATTTTAAGCATGTCTCGGACTTGTTTTAATCAGAGTCTGGCACATGGACACAAACCGCCAGGATGGAAGACATTCTTGTAGTGATAAGTCCTTAGAACCAGGCAGCAGGACACACAGGGGCTTCACAGGGCAGGGCCAGAATCTGCTGAGCGGTAAAGGTAGCCAGGGGAAAATGTAGACTGGAACCTACAGGGTGAGCAGGCCTGGGGCTGGCTAGTTTGAACAGTGTCAATGGGAGAGTGGGGCTGACCCCAGGCTCTTGGTCCCTGATTCTGGGTGTTAGTGGCCAGGAGTGAAGTGAGAGCTTGGTAGAGCAGGTGGTATGGAGTGGCTCTGGATTGACTGGCTTACTGCCTCTAGGAACCAGCCAGCCCTGGAGGGCCTGCCCCTCCACTGCCAGCTGGTCAAAGCTCCAAATACAGACACTTGTTCACCCTGCTTCTTCACCAGATCTTTTTTTATTTTTAAATTTAAACATTTATTTTAATTTGTTGTATATGACTATAGAATGCATTTTATACATTTTGATAGATCATACATAAATGGAGTATAATCTCTCATTTTTCTGATTGTACATATTGCAGGACCACATCGGTCATGCAGTCATACATGTACATGAGGTCATAATGCCTGTTTCACTCCACTGTCCTTCCTACCCCCAAGGGGTATGGGGGTACATATGGGGGGCTTATGCCTAGTATAAAGTAACTCTATTCTTCTCAATTCCTCCCCTTATTATTAATAAGCATCCACATATCAGAGAAAACATTCGGCCTTTGGTTTTTTGGATTTGGCTTATTTTGCTTAGCATGATATTCTCCAATTCCATCCATTTACCAGCAAATGCCAGAATTTAATTCTTCTTTAAAGTTGATATTTTCTTTATCCATTGAAAGTCTGGCAATATTGCTACTGTTACCTTCTACAGCCCTCTTCTCTGCCTTTTGGAATCTGATTCAAACATTGAGGAGTCTTTTGGTAAGTCTTGGCTCATCCAGCTACAGGGGTCCCCTTTGGGACGGTTCTCATCTTCCACAGTATCTTTCTGTCCCTCTGCAGATCCCCACTGTTCCCTGCACAACTTGGGTTGGTGGTGCTGAAGTTTGCCTCCTCCCCAGGAGCCCAGGGGTCCTTGAGGATCCCCCTTGTCCAGTACCCCTTGCAGTGCCTGACACAGACCTGGCACCCATGACAGGTCCCAGTAGTGTTGGCAGAATGTTGGTTGGACAGGACAGCTGGCCATTGGGATATTCCCAAACTCATGGGGGCGGTCACAGTGCCTGCTGTCTAGTGTCCCTCTTGAGAAAATGGCAGGGGGTGTGAAGTGTGGGGACCCAGCAAGCCATTTGTGTTCTCGTGACTGAGTCTGCAGGAATCCTAGTGCATGGGCCTGTGGGAACCCGCCGGCCGCTGGGCTTTTCTGGGTCTGTGCTTGCATTTTCCTGAGGAAAGAAGGTCCAAGGTATGGACTGGGCTTTGGAGTTCTCCACACTGGGAGCCGGTCAGGAGGCTGAGAAGAGCTGGACCGTCCCCATTAGGCAACCCTGCAGTCCAGTAAGCTGGTGTCCCCCAGCTCTCATGCCCTGCTGACGCCGCCGTCTTCGTAAGGCTGCTGCTGCACCCTTGCTTCTGCCGTGGTGGGGACCTCTTGAGTCTCTTGCAGGGCCAATCTGCCAGCTTCCAGGACTAATCCTGGCCATGGACGGGTGGGAGCCAGTTCAATTGTCCTAGGTCGTCAGCCCCGTGGCAAATCTGACTCAGATCTTGTTCCCTGACACTGGGTGGCTGGGCTCTGAGAGGGTTCCTGGTGCCAGAGGCCCTGTCCAGGACACTGCTGTGATCCCAGTGCCCAGTCCCTTGCTCTCCCTGCTGGCTGCCCTGGCTTGGAGGGTCTGCACAGCCACCAACCGCAGACCATAGTGACAACAGCTTAGCTCCTGTCACTCCTGCCCTTGTTACTCACATCACCAGCAGTAACAGCAACACAGTCAACTCTTATCTTCTCAAGTGAGATGCCAGCTGTGGCAATGGCCAAGGTGACTCAGCTTGCTCTGTGCGAGGTGCCATCAGGCATTCTTTTTCTTAGTTAATTCTCACAGTGATCCTATGAGGTAGAGACTTTTATCTTCCATCTCCTTCTCACAGAAGGAAGCTGGGGCACAGAGAAGTTAAGTTACACTTCCAAGGTCACACAGCTATACGTGGAGAACCAGGGTTTAGTCTCAGGGGTGTCCTTCTCCCATGCTCACTTGTTGTAGCCCCATGTGGCATTGCTGAGTGCCTCATGGCCCACTAGATCTGTGAGCACTCATGGGCTCCTCTATCCTCCTCTGTGGGTCCCACAGCACTCTGTTTCTCTTCCACAAAACTCTTGTCACACAGATTTTCTGTGGCCTGTCTCTAG
>JAJEJO010051267.1:0-17413 GCA_020662805.1 Glaucomys volans
GACTGCCCCAGCTCAGACAGAGCCCTCATTTCAGAGGCCAAAAATACCTGCCACGACTCTGACCTCATTCAAGTGACAACTTACAGTTCTTTATGTGACCCTCTTGGCTCAGGCCACTACCCCAATGCTATTTCTCATTTCACAAGACAACAAGCTCACCTGTGAATTTTAACACATTCCTAGAGATATCTGAGATATGTCCCCCTCTCTCCCATGAATATCTCAAACTTTTGAAGCAAAGTGTGAACATCAGTCAAGTTTTACAGAGAACCAGGGATGTAATTTGCTCAGTGACTGGCTCATCGTGAGGATTAAGTAACTCGGAAAAGGAAGACAGAGGGACCATGGTAATGTTTTCAAGTGATTCATTAAAAAACAAATATAAGAAGAAGCCTATGTAGGAAGAAATTTATGTGGTTTATAAGCAAAATCAATGCTTTATAAAATGTCACAGCCCTGTGTTAAGTAAACGTAATTTTAAGGCAAATTGCTTTACACGGTATGTTATGATTACAAAAACAAAACTAGGTATCAAATGGGTATTATTAAAGTCTATAATCTAATATTAGATGCTGCAACTCTTTGGGTCCTCGCTGTTTGTATAATTAGCCAGGAACAGATGGTATAGGCTGGCAGCTCAGAGAGGCAGACAAACGCCATTGTCCAGACTCCAGACATTTCTCACCTTGACCACTTTAATTAGCTCCCCATTGGTCTCCCTGCCTGGTGGCTCTCTGTAATCCATCCTCTTCAGGGCCAGGAGGGCAGTCTTTGTTGAAAATACTTCTATGGCTCCCTAGTGCCTTGGGAATAATGTCCACAATTTTAATGTCATTCCAGGCTCCCTGAAGCCTAGCCCTAGCATACCTTTCTAATTCCACATCCCCTCATGTCACCAGACACTGAATATTCCCCTCTGTTGGGATCTAGCTAAGACTCTCATTTATAAAGTCATCATACCATAGAGCACAACCCCGTAGAAACCCGCTTTACAGCAGAATTCTGTGAGGGAAGGCTGTCTTTTCCAGAGGAGGCGTGCCTGTAGGAAGATCCTTCTCCATTACTCTCCTTAAGTTTCACCCCATGGAGCCGTGGCACTGGGTCCCCTCACTTTGAACCTGCTAGGGGCAGGGATCAGCCTGCTAGCTAGTTTGGTGTAAACAAGCCAGGCAAGGTCAGAACAAGGACAGAGCTTCTCTCTGGGTCTCTGTCTTGGGATGCTTGCCCTGGATCCCAGCCACCATCTTTGAGGAAACCTAGGCACATGGAGAAGCCGGATGTGGGCATTCCAACCCACAGCCCGCAAGTCCCTCAGCTGAAAGCCTGTGTCTATGGTCAGACGTGGCTGAGCCAGCCTTCTGATGAGTCCACTTCCCACTCTTCCAGCTTTCCACTGAAGCCCTGGTCACTGTGGAGCAGAGATATTTCTGACCCGCAGGAACCATGGCAATAATAAATGGCTGTGATTGCCTTAAATCATTAAGGTATGGAGCCATTTATTGTGCGAGTGACACTGAGACGGTGACCACTCTTGGTTATCAGTCGATAGTATCCAATGATGCGGTGATCTATATTCAGGTCTTTTAAATTTAGGACTTCCTTGGGGAAAAAAAGGGAGAACATTTGAATCCTGATGATGAATCGAGGGGTATACATGTGCATGCATGTTGCTTAGTACCTTAGGCATAAACATGCAGTGCGTGTGTATCATGGATCACATGGCTGGTGGGTGGAGCTCTGATCACACCTTAGGCTCCAGCTGGGTGCACTCTGGTGAGGTGGGTTAGCCAACCTGTGGTTGAGGAGAAAGGAACACTTGGGCACACTTGGATCCCTGTCCTTTGCATGTGAGCTGCTTCTCTGCTGAGCTCTCCCTGAGCTCTTCTTTTTTCCGGGAGGTTTGTTTGTAGTACTCGGTACCTCTGTCTTAATACCATTTCACATCTGTCTCCATTTCTGCAAGATGATTCCTTAACTTGGTCTCAAGTTCCCAAGTTTTGTCCATTGGTTTGTACAATGATTTTCTCCATTAAAGATCTGATTCATTCCTAAGAGCTATGTAATATCTTCATATGATATTCTAATATTTTTAAAAATCCATTCCTAGATTGATTTCATTTTCTTTACTTATACTGGGAATTGAACCCAGGGACACTTACCCACTGAGCCATATCCTCAGCAATCCCCCCCTCCCTTTTATTTTCATTTTGAGATAGGGCCTTGCTGAGGCTGGCCTTGAACTTGTGATCCTCCTGCCTCAGCCTCCCAAGTCACTGGGATCACAGGCATGTGCCACCAGCCCATATCCTAGGTTGATTTTTCAATGATTTTTTCAAAGGTAGCCATCCTTTGTTTTGCTGAATCCCATGGGCAAGAGTACCCAGTTGTACTCTTGCTGTCTCTTCTTGTCTCTCTTCCTCTGGCTGACAGTCACTGGGCAGCATGTGGATATGCCCACTCTGATGCTCAGAGCCTGCGTTATTGCTGAGGATCAGGGAGACAGGAAAAGGAATCTTTGAAGGTCCACGAACCTTCGCTGCAGACCTGAGAGCTGATGTCTCTTCAGAGTCTGGGTGCTCAGGGGAGTGGAGTCTTGGCTGTGTTGGGGGCGGGGACCAGGAGTAAGCATCATCTAAGTGTTATGCCTGTTTCCTCAAACATCCTTTAATGATACCTAATTTAACCTTGGGGAGTTTTTACTTTGTTTAGAGAGAAATAATGAATCCGACTATGAAGACCTAACTCGGGAAGAGCCAGCAGGCTTGCCTGCTTGCCTGTCCTTCCTGCCCATGTCCCTCAACCTCCATAACCAGGAGGTGACAGCATCATCTGTCACCCAGTAGGAAATGGCTGCTCTTTTTAGACTTTGGTCTTTTCTTTCAGGTTAATTGCTTTTCCAGATTGAAAACTCCTTGGAGGTTTGGTTTTGAGGTTCTCCACAGTGCGGAATGGACCGGCAACTGAGAGCACAGGCTTAGGGGTCCCTCAGACTGAAGCCCAAAGCCCACTTAATCACTCGCCGTGCATGGGCAAATTACTGAACCTCTCTGGGCCTTATTCCTGTCTCTTAGATGAGGATGACCATCTCACCCTCACAAGAGCCTGTGACTCCAGGTACTGCCCATAAAAGGCACAGCAGGGAGCCGGGCATGCAGGGGCTCTCAGTAAACAGCAGCGTTAGTACCTCTAGGGTGTCAGAGCTGCCGGGACCACGACCGACAGTTCGTGTTAAGTGTCTCATTTTATAAGTGAGGCAACTGAAAACTAGAAAGACTTACTAGGAAGCTAGGTTGACTGACTCAAGGTGGTCTAACTAGTTGGAGTAGAATCTGGCTTTCAAAACCAAACTTACTTGGAACTAATGTGGATGAGATTGGGGAGATGAATTTATATTAGATGAGTCAAAAATTTGTAGGTCTTTTTTTTTTTTCAATTTTTAAAATTTCCATTTTTGGTACTGAGGATTGAACCCAGAGGCGCTTACCACTGAGCTACATCCCCAGTTCCTTTTTTTAAAATTTATTTTTTGATTTGAGAAAGGCTGTCCTTGAATTCTCAATCCTGCCTTAGCCTCCCGAGTTCTTGGGGTTACAGGGGTGCACCAAGTACCCTGCTCTAGGCATCTGATAATTCATGTACTTAACTTTTTTTTTAAAGTAGCAAAATAAACACAAAACAAAATTGCCCATTTTATTTCCTTATAAGTACCCAGTTTGGTGGCATTAAGTACCTTCACATTGTTGTGCAGCCATCACAACCATCCATCTCTGAAACTCTTCATCCTCCCAAACTGAAACTCTGTCCCCAATAAACAAGGGCTAATGGGCTTTTATTTTTAATTTTTAAAAAATTTTTATTTTTTCACATGTGTGTATAGGGTAGTAACGTCTGTCTTATTCCGCCATGCTTCCATCCTCACCACCCCGCTACTCCCCTGACTCCCCGCTGTACAGTCCAAAGTTCCTCCATTCTTTCCTGCACACCCCCACTATGGATCAGCATCCGCTTATCAGAGAAAACATTTGGCTTTTGTTTTTTTGGGATTGGCTTATTTCACTTAGCATGATAGACTCCACTTCCATCCATTTACCAGAAAATGCCATGATTTCATTCTTCTGCAAGGATGAGTAATATTCAATTGTGTATATGTACTACATTTTATTTATCCATTCATCTGTTGAAAGGCATCTTAGTTGGTTCCATAGTTAAGCTATTGTGAATTGAGCTGCTATATAAACATTAATGTGGCTACATTACTGCAGTATGCTGATTTGAAGTCCTTTGGGTATAAACTGAGGAGTGGGATAACTGGGTCAAATGGTGGTTCCATTTCAAGTTTTCTTAGGAATCTCCATACTGCTTTCCAGAGTGCCTGCATTAATCTGCAGTCCCGCCAGTGATGTATCAGTGTACCCTTTTTTCCCCACATCCTTGCCAACACTTGTTGTTGCTTGCATTCTAGATAATTGGCATTTGACTGGAGTGAGATGGAATCTCTGGGTAGTTTTGAGTTGCATTTCTCTAATTGCAAGTGATACTGAACATTTTTTCATATATTTGTTGACTGATTGTATTTCTTCTGTGAAGTATCTGTTCAGTCCCTTAACCCATTTATTGACCTGGGTTATTTTGGGGGGTTTTTTGCTGTTAAGTTTTTTGAGTTCTTAATATGTGTTGAGAGATTATCTCACACACTCTATCTGAAGTGTGTGTAGTAAAGATTTTTTTCCCATTCTGTAGATTCTTTCTTCATGCTGTTTGCTTTGCTTAAAAGAAGCTTTTTAGTTTGAATCCATCCCATTTATTTATTCTTAATTTTACTTCTTGCGCTTAAGGAGTCTTGTTAAGAAGTCAGGTCCTAAGCCAACATGATCAAGATTTGGGCCTATTTTTTTTTCTATTAGGGGCAGGGTCTCTGTTCTAGTGTCTGCCTTTGATCCAGTTTGAGTTGATTTTTGTGTAGGATGAGAGAGAGATTTAATTTCATTTTGTTACATATGGATTTCCAGTTTTCCCAGCAACATTTGTTGAAGAGACTATCTTTTCTCCAATGTATATTTTTGGTGCCTTTGTCTAGTATGAGATAACGTATTTATGTGTGTTTGTCTCTGCATCTTCTATTTTCTACCATTGATCTACCTGTCTATTTTGGTGCCAATATCATGCTATTTTTGTTACTATTGCTCTGTAGTATAGTTTAAGGTCTGGTAGTGTGACACCTCCTGCTTCACTCTTCTTGCTAAGGATTTTCTTGACTATTCTGGGTCTCTTAGTTTTCCAAATGAATTTCATGATTGCTTTTTCTAGTTCTATGAAGAATGTCATTGGGATTTTAATAGGAATTGCATTGAATCTGTATAACACTTTTGGTAGTATGGCCATTTTGACAATATTAATTCTGCCTATCCAAGAGCATGGGGTATCTTTTCATCTTCTAAGGTCGTCTTCAATTTCTTTCTTTCTGTAGTTTTCATTGTAGAGGTCTTTCACCTCTTTTGTTAAATTGATTCTCAAGTATTTTATTTTATTTTATTGAGGCTATTGTGAATGGGGTAGTTTTGCAGTGGATTCATCACTTATGTATAGAAAAACATTTGATTTGTGGGTATTGATTTTATATCCTGCTACTTTATTGAATTCATTTATGAGACCTAGAAGTTTTCTGGTGGAATTTTTTGGATCTTCTAAATATAGAATGACATCATTGGTAAATAGTGATAGCTTGAGTTCTTCCTTTCCTATTCGTATCCCTTTAAGTTCTTTGGTCTGTCTGATTTCTCTGGTTGGAGTTTCAAGAACTATGTTGAATAGAAGTGGTGAAAGAGGGCATCCCTATCTTGTTCCAGATTTTAGAGGGAATCCTTCAAATTTTTCTCCATTTAGAATGATGTTGGCCTTGGGCTTAGCTTAGACAGTTTTTATAATGTTGAGGTATGTTCTTACTATTCCTAGTTTTTCTAGTATTTTGAACATGAAGAGGTGCTGTATTTTGTCAAAGGCTCTTTCTTTGTCTATTGAGATAATTATATGATTCTTGTCTTTAAGTCTATTGGTGTGATGTATTACCTTATTGATTTCTGTATGTAGAACCAACTTTGCATCCCTGGGATGAGCCCCACTTGATCATGGTGCACTATCTGTAATATGTGTTTATTAGATGATTTGCCAGAATTTTATTAAGAATTTTTGCCTCTATGTTCATCAGTGATGTTGGTCTGAAGTTTTCTTTCCTTGATGTATCTTTGTCTGGTTTTGGTATCAGGGTGATACTAGCCTCATAGAATGAGTTTGGAAGAGTTTCCTCCCTTTCTATTTCATGGAATAATTTGAGGAATATTGGTGTTAATTCTTCTTTGAAGGTCTTGTAGAACTTGGCTGAGAATCCATCTAGTTCTGGGCTTTTCTTGATTGGTAGGCTTTTGATGACTTCTTCTATTTCATTGCTTGAAATTGATCTATTTAAATTGTGTATGTCCTCCTGCATCAGTTTGGGTAGATTGTATGTCTTTAGAAAATTTGTCAATGTCTTTGAGTTTTTCTATTTTATTGGAGTATAAATTTTCAAAATAGTTTCTAATTATCTTCTGTATTTCAGTTGTGTCCATTGTGATATTTCCGTTTTCATCATGAATTTTAGTGATTT
Organism: Glaucomys volans; assembly: GCA_020662805.1. Lineage (NCBI taxonomy): Eukaryota > Metazoa > Chordata > Mammalia > Rodentia > Sciuridae > Glaucomys > Glaucomys volans. Next base: position 6,644 of record JAJEJO010051267.1, read on the forward strand.
GAGTTTTCTCTTTCTTTTTGTTAGAGTGGTTAAGGGTTTATCTATTTTGTTTAGCTTTTCAAAGAACCCACTTTTTGTTTTGTCAATTTTTTGAATTGTTTTTGCTTCAATTTCATTGATTTCAGCTCTGATTTTAATTATTTCCTGTCTTCTGCTGCTTTTGGTGTTGATTTGTTCTTCTTTTTCTAGGGCTTTGAGAGGTAATGTTAGGTCATTCATTTGTTGATTTTTATTCTTTTAATGTATGAGCTCAATGCAATGAACTTTCCTCTTAGCATTGCCTTCATAGTGTCCCACAGATTTTGGTATGTTGTATCAGTGTTCTCATTTACTTCTTAAGTATTTTTTAATTTCATCCTTAATTTCTTTATCCATTCATCATTCAATAACATACTATTTAGTCTCCAGGTGTTAGAGTAGTTTCTATTTTTTATTTTATCGTTGATTTCTAGTTTCATTCCATTATGATCTGATAGAATGCAGAGTAGTATTTCTACTTTTTGTATTTGCTGAGAGTTTCTTTGTGGCATAACATATGGTCTGTTTTAGAGAAGGATCCATGCGCTGCTGAGAAGAAAGTGTATTTGCTTGATGATGGATAAAATACTCTACATATGTCCGTTAAATCTGAATCATTGATTGTATTATTTAATTCTATAGTTTCTTTGTTTAGTTTTTGTTTGGAAGATCTATCCAGAGATGTGTTAAAGTCACCCAGAATTATTATGTTGTGGTCTGTTTGATTTTTGAAATTAAGAGGAGTTTGTTTGGTGTACATAGAGGCTCCATTGTTTGGGGCATACATATTTATAACTGTTATGTCTTGTTGGTGTATGATTCCCTTAAGCAGTATGAGATATCCTTCTTTATCCTTTCTGACTTTGGTTTGAAGTCCACTTTATCTGATATGAGGATGGAAACCCTTGCTTGTTTATGCAGTCCATGTGAGTGATATACTTTTTCCCAACCTTTAACCTTCAGTCTGTGGATGTCTTTTCCTAGGAGGTGAGTTTCTTGAAGACACCATATTGTTGGGTCTTTTTTTTTTTTTTTCTTTTAAATCTAATCGGCTAGTCTATGTCTTTTGATTAATGAGTGTAGGCCATTAACATTCAGGGTTATTATTGAGATATGATTTGTATTCCCTGTCATTTGGGTTTATTTTTGGTTTTTAACTTGACTTAGTTTCTCCTTTGACCTTTTCTTTAGTGTAGTTCCTCCCTTTGCTGATTTTTATTGTTTTTTTTTTTTTTTTCATTTCCTCCACATGGAATATTTGCTGAGAATGTTCTGTAGTGCAGGCTTTCTAGTTGCGAATTCTTTTAACTCTTCTTTACCATGGAAGGTTTTTACTTTATCTTGAAATCTGAAACTTAATTTTTTTTTGTGTGTGTGGTGCTGGGGATTGAACCCAAGGCTTTGTGCATGTGAGGTCAGCACCCTACCAACTGAGCTATATCCCCAGCCCTGAAACTTAATTTTGCTGGATGTAAAACTCTCGGTTGGCATCCATTTTTTTTTTCTTCAGAGCTTGATATATGTTATTCAAGGACCTCCTGGTGCTGAGATCTGAATTGGTTTCCCCCACATGTAATTTGATTTTTTTCTCTCTCAGTCTTTAAAATTCTATCCTTATTCTGTATGTTAGTCATTCTCATTATAATGTGCCTTGCTTGGTGTGAGTCTGCTGTAATTTTGTACATTTGGGGTTCTGTAAGCCTCTTGTAGTTGATTTTCCATTTCATTCTTTAGATTTGGGAAGTTTTCTGATATTATGTCATTGAAAAGATCATCACCTTGTTTTAAATCACTTCTACTTAGAAATAGTTTATTCCTTTTTTGGATCACAGGTTGTTTTCTGCTTTCCCCTCTCTACCCCTGTGTGTCCTCTTGCCCTGTCCTGGGCCCAGCTGGAGAGGAGTCCCATGCCCTCTGGGATGCTTGGCTTTTCAGCCTGTCTCGTCCCTTCCAGCTACCGTCCCCCACCCCATCTCTCCAAGACTCTTTAGTCGCCAGGATTCCTCTTACAGTTTGCACTGACACTGATGTAGTGATCAAAGGAAGTGAGACCAGGGCTCTCTCCTCCCAGGAATGACTGAATTTGATCTGATAAGTCAACAAAAGTAGCCTCAGACCAGTAGCCACAACTCATACATGGGAAGCTGTCAGATCGCAGTGACAGCTCCCACCATTGCCTGAGTTTCCATGAAACAAAAGCTGTGCTGGCTTTTGCAAGAAAAACAAAGGATTCCTCTGCCCCAGCATGCTTTTCTCTCCCTGGATGGTTTCCAAACAGGTCTGGCAACTTCAGAGCCAAATGTCAATCCTTATCCACCTAATGGCCATTTCAAATGCCTCCTTGTATGTCTCTGGGGTCTGGGGTGAGGTGGTAGTTAACAGGTTGGGGTCCTAAGGGAGATGGAAGGTTAATGTGCCTTGCATGGTCACGCATCTCAGGAGCATAAATGACCAAGCATCAGTGATCAGAGCAAACAGAATTGTAATAAAGTGATACCAGGTCCATTTGCTCACAGTTGTGATTGGCAGTTGCTGGGGATCAGTGGTTTGTCCTGTTTCCCAAAGGAGCCACCAGTCAGTAGGCTTAGCCTCCCCTGGGGGATGCTAAGGAGGGCTTTATGCCTTTCCCAATTCCAAGGACAAGCCTCCTTATAGGACTCTGATTCATTCTCTGGGAATCCTTCTTTTGGGTTTGTTAGTGCTTCTTAATCACATAAAAATGATTTTTAGATCTCAATCACCCATTTAAAATAACAATTCTGTGTGAGAATATTGATAATACAGTGCTTACCCATGAGGACTTACTCGGTGCCAGGCACATTATGCTTATTAACAGTTTATCTTCATGACAACCCTATAAAATAACATATCATTGCATGATATAGAAATCAAGGCATTTTGAGGATAAATGACCTGCTGAGGTTGTGTAGGCAGGAAGCAGCACTGGGTAGGTGGCCAGGCCACCTGGCTCTGCCACTCCATCTGGATCCACTCCCTGAGGAGGGCATTTCTGGCCAGTCCACCATTATGTTGGTCACACCAGCTAAGTTGTAGTAATATTCAAAGATGGACTGGGGCAGGGGGCATAGCTCAGTGGTAGACCCTTGCCTAAAATGTGTGAGGGCCTGGGTTCCATTCCCAGCATCACATGTGCAAAAACAATAAATACAATTCAGTGAATATAATAATTATTTCAAAAACTGAAATACTAACAAAAGTCTAATCTTTTTTCAATATTGGAGTGTAAAACTAAGCATATACTTTGTGTTTTAGATTGAGCATGGTCCTGGCATGACCAGCAAGGTTGATGGCTCCGCAGATTCTTTGGTTTCCTCTGGAGCATCTCATCTCATCAAGAGTACTTTTAAGTCGGTTCAAGCAGTTTCTTTGCTTGTCTTCGTGCTAGCCAGGACCACCTCTGTGCAGGGATGCCTCTGGGAAGGCAAGATGGGTTGGGCAGGGAAGGGAGCAGCTGTAACCTTGAAAAGGCCTCCTGCCAGCCCGGTGCCTCAGTCACCGTGCCCAGGTCACGTTAAGATGGAAACACCCTCTGCAGCGGGGAATGGCCTGTGCTCACTCAATTCATCTGTGATGCTCCCAGAGAGAGTCTCCCCTGCACTCCTTTTCTACGGATGTCTTGGGGGCGTTGGAGGAGGAAGATTGCTCTAGAGTCAGCTGCCTCCAGGAGGGTCAACAGTTTTCCAGGGAGCCAAGGACTGGCCTTTGCATCAACCTGGGCCATGGGCTGTGAGTTCAAAAGGCAGGGTCTTGGGGGGCACCTGTGGCTCTTTCTCCAGGAGGCAGCTGCACATGTGGAGTTTCCCACAGGTGGAGGTCCAGGACACCCCTGCCCTTGGCTCCTGGCAACCTCTGGTGGGCACCCCAGAGCAGGCAGGAGCTGTCCAGGGCTTCCTTCCAGGGCCCAAGTTTCTCAGCCCACCTCCCTCTCCTTTCTTCCTCCCTCCCTCTGGTGGACTGAGCCTGTGAACCCTCAGGCTCACAAGCCTCAACCTGGTTCAGTGTTCCACAGACTAGCACGTCTCCAAAGAAGGCTGCACACCTTTAACTTTAGGAAGCGTTCACTCTGCATTACTGTTGGTCGCTGGATGTGATCCTGCAATTGTCCTTAGCTTCCATTTTCTACCAACTCTGAGACAAGATGTCCCGTCTCCTGAGGGCTCATGGATTCTCTCTGTCCTGTTTCCACCTGCCATCCTGGGCAACCGGAGTGTCCGTGTTGAAGATGGAATGATGAGAAAAGTGTTCAACAGCTTCCCTCTATTGCTAGGCAAGGCCAGGAAGCAGTATTTCTATAGTGCTGAGGTCAGCAATAATACTAACACTCAGCTGTGTTCTCAGCCCACTGTGAGCAGGTTTTGAGTGGATCCAAGTTACTCCCTGGTAACAACCCTGAGAGTCGGGTGCTATTATTCCCATTCCATAAATGAGGCCAGTAAGACTGGGAGAGGGCACTGGGGATTGAACCAGGGGTGCTTTCCCACTGAGCTACACCCCCAGCACTTTTTATTTTTTATTTTGAGACAGGGTCTCACTAAGTTGCCAAGACTGGCCTTACACTTGCAATCTCCTTCTTCAGCCTCCTGAGTTGCTGGGTTTACAAGTAGGTGCCACTGATCCAACCCAAAGTTTTATTTTGCCTTTACCCTTCGTACAGGCTCATGACCATGACCTTTGAATGTTACAGATGTTTAAAGTAGTTATGTACCCATGGGATCAGCTGCCTATTTGAGCTCCGTGGTTTTCTGTATTTGTATAACACTACAATTTATCCCAGCTGATTTCTAGTAATAAACAGCTTTCACTATCCTTTTAGAACTTTCCCAAATAAACAAGGGGAAAAACACAGATATTTATCAAATGTCTCTAGGAAATTGAAGCTTCTATAAACATCTATGGGAACATGTCAAAAAAAAAAAAAAAAAAAAAAAAGGCCAGGAGAGGTTAGGTATCTTGCCCAGTGTCACAGAGCTGGTTAAGGATAGAGCCCAGATTCAGCGCCAGCTCTGTACTCTGTCAAGCAGGGAGGTGACGATTTCCCTTGCATTCTACTGTCAATGGAACCCTCCTTGGTGACTCCTTTCATAACCTCCCTCCACCCTGCACCCTCTAACCCAGAGCTGAAGCATTTGTGAGGCATGCCCTCCTCTGGGGGGCCTGGAACCTCCCTCCCATACCTTCCTGCCCTGATTTCTGACTTGGGTCCTGCAATGCTCTTTTGCACCCTTCTGAGTGCAGTCACCATGTCCTGCCGTCTCTGTGTTCTCAGGGCCTGGCCCAGGACCAGCCTCAGAGAAGCTCCACACAGTGGGAAGGAAGATGGAAGGATCCCCATTCTGCATCTGCCTGGAGCCCTGCTCCCCACTGTGCCCAGGATAAGGACCTGGTACTGCCAGAAGTGTCTTCATTTGAATCAGATACTCCATAAAACATTTATTCAGCTCTCAGAAACAGAAACAGTGGGTCAGAGACAATTCCATCAGATCACAGGACTTTAAGCAAGATTATCCTAAAATTTATCATGGTAGCAAGTTACCAATTTTAAAGTTGATTGACTTCTGCATTTGGGTCCCACACTTCAGTCCCAGGACTGGTGTCAGGACTTCTGTATTCGGAGAGTGTGACACTGGTAGGTTTGCACAAGCAATCACTCATTGCATGTGGGCACAGGGGACGCTGGCCTCCGGGGACACTTGCCCACTCTGCTCACACCTGTGTGAAGGCCCTGGGGTGAGAGGCTGCTTGCTGTGCACAAGAGGGCACAGGCTCCATGTTAAATGTCCTCTCTTGTACCTGCTGGGGACAATTAGGCAATAATGGGCAGTTTTTCCTGGTCACTCAGGTGTGGGGGTCTGGGTGGCCACACTGCTGCACAATCCATGTTTTATTAATTGTGCCTCCAAATCATTTACCCCCAGTGGCTTCCGTCTCTTTGAGCTTTCCTAACTCCCTCCATAAAGCTGGTTTGGCTCTGCCCCAAGAACCCTAAGGACCTTCAAGGGAGTGTCATTTGTGGGACTTTGGGCATGTCCCCTCAGCTCTCTATGCCTTAGTTTCTTTAGCTATAAAATGGGGGAAATGGAAAGAATCTACTTCTAAAACTAAATAAAATAATATGTGAACGTGCTCGGGACAACTGGGGCAGACGGTCATCTTTCAGTAAAAGTTAACCATTATAAACAGATTGGCTAACTAGACACCCCCTTTACTGGCTTTTTTCCTGCCCTTCATGTTCCCCCGCCACTGGGCACCTTCACTGGGGGGGCTCCGGGCTGAGGCTGGTCTCTGGCTGCTGACCAACCACCATCGGGTGTCTGCACAGATCAAAGACATCTGCCCGGTCTTCAAAATCTGCCAAGAGCCTGGAATTTTCATGTTTGAGTTTTTTTTTTTTTTTTTTGAGTGATCAATATTGCCAGCTCTTTCAGACCTTTTATTCTTGGGTTGCTGGCTTCTCTGGGTTTGAATGAAATTTCTTTCTGTGGATTATCTTCCTGGGCATGAACTTCCATAGTGGGAAAGGCCCAGGATCGAGGAGGATTTGGTGGGACAACATATTCCTTTACCCTTAAAACCTTCTGTGTTATAAATGGCTGTTTTGAATCCTATAATTACTTTTTAAAAAAATATAGGAATCCCAAATTAGTATCTTCTTGCTCCCAAATCATTACCCACTATAGGAAAGAGTTGCTTCTAGAAACATTTTTACAAAATATATTTTTATTTTTGATTGACACACAGTCATAGTGCATATTTGTAGGGTGCTGTGTGACACTCCAATACAGGTACACAGTCTATAATGATGTTGGGGTAACTGCCGTATCTATCACCTGGACAATTATCATCTCTTTGTGTTGGGAGCGTTCAAAATCCTCTCTACCAGTCATTTTGAAATATGCAACCAACTGGTGGCGACTGCCATCATCCTAACGTACTACGGAGCGTTAGAAGTTATTCCCCCTAAGAAAATCCTTACCACTAGCCTCTCCCCCTCCTCAGAGAAGCGAGGCCAGGGATGGGTGGAGTTCTGGATGCTGTGTGCTCCCTCTCGCTGTCTCGCGGCTCCAGGAGGAGCTCAGACGTCTCAGATAGTGTGGCTTCCTTTTTCTCATGTTGGCCATGGCCCCATCTGTCACTGTTGCCTTGCTGAATTCAGAGTTGCCAGAAACCAGACCCCACCGCAGATTGATCTCTCCCCGCCTGAGATTGGCTCCTGGGCCGTCACCATGCCCCCTTCTGTGGCCCATCCCTGCCTCCTCCCAGCCCATCACTGGGCGCTGTGGCCTCCCACCTTCCCTGGCTCCCTGCCTCCCTAATTATTCAGCACTTAAGTGGACTTCTCTGTCCATCTGTAGTTTGTTGTGATGTTTCTGTTCCTGCCACTTCTGTTTACACGTATTTACAGTTAGATCAATTATCTGTCCTAATGACGAGCTAGGTGGCATGAATAATTTAAAACTCCTTTTGGCTTTGGAATACATTTTTGCATTCGCATTTGAGTTTGGGGATGCCTGATATTCTGGGAATTCAAATTTTCGAACTCTGTAACCAAAGCCACAATCTAAAACACCTTGGAGGAGTGGGGTGGGGGCTGTTCAGTGGGTCTTTTCCTGGGGCTCCTGGAGGATCACTGTCGCTTCCAGCTCCTTGCTGAGGTTTGGAAGCGTCACCTCTCATGTAGCTGGCTTGCTCTGAACCCAGGAGAATCTTCTTGGTGCTGCCAGGGTGTCTCTGTTCTTTGTCTGGTGCACATTGTCTCTGTGGAGGGGGAGTCACCGGGAGGCTGACTGAGAGGGAAATTATCAGGGCTCATGCAATTATCCGAGGAAGAAAAATTCCTTAATTGTAAGACTTCGCCAAGCGAACATTCATTAACTGGGTCTGCTCCTAAGTACATGCACAAATGTAATCAGTCTGGTGGTTTTGAAAAATCGTCTCTTCGCCATCCTTATTGTAAAATGCGTCAGCAACATGATATATGATTGAAAACATTAACTGGCTTTGAACTCTCAGGGTCTTTCGTCTAAACATAGATGCCCACACAGGATTAGGTAAACAAATGACATTCCCGTTGATGTGCTGGGCGAAGGTTTGCAGCCTTGACCGTGCAATGAGAAATATTTAAGTCGAGCTGATTTGTTACATAAACACTCTAACCCCAAGCTCAGTCTGAGCAACCACACTGCTCGCCTCTGAACTCGGCTGCCCTGGAACAGAGGGGACCTGGGTGGTGGCCGGAGCCAACCTGCTTTTAAGCTCGTTTCAATCACGGATGAACATGGTTGGCGACATTTCTGAAAGTGTAGATTTTTAAAGCATTTCAGGAAACTATGTCATAGGCACCCAGGGTGTTAAAAAACAAGGAGGCTGAAGCACTGAGTGCGAGTTTATGAGAAAAAGCTAGGTGGGACAGAAACCCCTCATCGGTGAGAATTCTGCAGGCTGTTTGCAGGGGATCCAGATGCCACGATCATCCTCTAAATGGCCTCTAGGACCCTTTGGAGAATCCTCCTCATATTTCTTAATCCCCTAAGCCCACTGTGAGCTTCTTTTTTCTTTTTTGGTACCAGGAATTAACCCAGGGGTACTTAAACACTGAGCTGCATTCCCAGCCATTTTTTTAAAATATTTTTAAAAATTTTGAGACAAAGTTTAATATTTAAAGTTGCTTAGGGCTTCACTAAGTTTCTGAGGCTGGCTTTGAATTTGCAATCCTCCTTTCTCAGCCTCCGGGCCCTCTGGGGAGCCGCTGGGATTACAGGCTGTGGCACACTGTGATGCCTTGCCTGGGAACGGGGGTAGGGACTCACCCTTCCCTGGATTAGCAGACAGGATTCTGGAGTGGGACGAACTGAACTCAGATGACCCATCTCTCCTTGGTTGTCAATGGAACCTTCCTAAGAGGCAATGTGTGGGTGCTGAGGTTGCATAAGAATTAAACTTGGGGGGCATGGGGGCCTAGTGGAGTCATAGCTGGGAAAGGCCGTGGAGGAAGTTGTGTGAAACAAGTTGGAATTATTTGGCTGGGAAGGGCTGTCAGGAACTGACAGGGCTGTAACACCAGGGGTGGGGAGGACACTGGCCAGAAGACCGGCCGCCATCATTGTTCATTCATCCTTTCAAAGAGTTTACGTGTTCAGCATTGCACTAGACAGAGTGGTGATACAAAGCTGGAAGTTAAGCTAATTCATTTTTGTTTTCTCATACTGAGCAGAAATGTGTTTCTCACCATTCTCGAAGCTGAGAAGTCCAAAAGAGGAAATCAAGGTGCTGGCACCTGGCTCAGGCCTTCTCACTGCATCATAACATGGCGCGAGGCCTCACATGATGTGGAAGGGCAAAAAGAGGGAAGAGAGAGCTCCAGATGGACAGAACACACACTTTCACAAGGGCACAGATCCTGCCCATAAGGAGGGAGCCCTCTAGGCCCAACCACCTCTTAAAGCTCGTGCCTATTAAGATGGTTGTGGGATTAAGTATTTTTTATTGAATGTTTTTATTAGTCCATTATAGTCATGCATAACAGTGGAGTTCATTTTGACATAATCCTATATGCATGGAGTATAAGTTGCTCCATTTCAGTCCTCAGTGCTTCCTCTTAGATTAATTCTTAAGCTTTATTATGCAGAAGAATAATTTAGTAAACTTGTTAAAATACAGATTCGCAGAATTAATCCCAGATAGTCTGATGGATGGCATCTTAGTAGAGAGAAAAACTTCATTTGGGGGGCCAGCGGGAGGTGCTGGGAACTGCACCGAGAGCCTCATACATGCTAGACAAGTGCTTAAAACACTCAGCTACATTCCCAGCCCTGTCTGGTTTTGGAGACAGGGTCTTGCTAAACTGCTGAAGCTGGCCTCAATTTTGCAGTCCTCCTACTTCAATCTCCCGAGGTGCTGGGATTACAGGTGTGCACCACCACGCCAGGAAAAGAGCTTCATTTTTAAGAAGCATCTAATGAAGATGCTCCTGGGACCGCTTTTTTTTTTTTGTTTGTTTGTTTCCAATCAAAAGCCATGATTCTAAAACCTCTTTGTAAACAAAAACTAGCTTAAATGCTTAGGGATCAACTAGTAGCTACTAGAGAGGTTGTCTATGTTCAATTAGCTCACACAGGTTTAGCTTAACTTGAAAACACCGGATATGACCAGTTAGTGTTGCTCCAGGAAAAGTGACCATTGTAGTAGAACAGGGACTCCAGCGTTGGACTCAGGAAAGCAATGCTAGGTTAGATGGCCTCACTTTAGACCCAGAGAGTTGCCTACCTAGAGCTTCAGTGGCACAAAAGAATAAGGGTTGAGGCTGGATGTGGTGACATACACCTGTAATCCCAGCAACTCCAGAGGCTGAGGCAGGAGGACTGCAAGTTTGAGGCCAGACTGGGCAACTTAGGGAGGCCCTGACTCAGAATAAAAAGTAAAAGGGCTGGAGATGTGGTTCCATCCCCAATTTAAAAACAAAGGAATAGGACTGAAATACCTAGGATGATGACCCACTTTGACAAAGTTGAGATCATAGGAAGGTGTCATGCTTAAGCTTTTTTTCTCCTTTTCTGTTTCATCTTGAAGACTCAACTATATTGTCCCACTCCAGTTTGTGAAGTGTTTTCTTTCTTCCTCTTTTTCTTTTTTCTTTCTTTTTCTTTCTTTCTTTCTTTCTTTCTTTCTTTCTTTCTTTCTTTCTTTCTTTCTTTCTTTCTTTCTTTTTCTTTCTTTCTTTCTTTCTTTCTTCTT
>JAJEJO010051269.1:155-46492 GCA_020662805.1 Glaucomys volans
AGACTGGATTAAAAAGAAAGACCCAACAATATGCTGCCTTCAAGAGAATCATCTCATAGAAAAGGACACCAACAGACTGAAGGTGAAAGGACGGGCAAAAACATAATATGCACACGGACTCAGTAAAAGAGCAGGGGTTTCCATTCTCATTTCAGATAAAGCAGATTTCAAGCTAAAGATAGTCAAAACATGGTCACTTCATACTGTTTAAGGGAAGCATAAATCCGCAAGACATAACAATCATAAATATTTATGCTCCAAACAATAGCACACCCATGTATGTTAAACAAATACTTCTCAATTCCAGGAACCTAATAGACCACAACACAATAATACCAGATGACTTTAACACTCCTCTCTCACCACTGGACAGATCTTCCAAACAAAATTGAACAAAGAAACCATAGAACTCAATGACACAATCACTAATTTAGACTGAACAGATATATATATAGAATATTCCATCCATCAAAAAAAAATACACTTTCTTCTCAGCATCTCATGGATCTTTCTCTAAAATAGACCATAGCTTATACCAAAAAGCTACTCTGAGCAAATAAAAAACATAGAAGCCAGGTGAGGTGACACATGTCTGTAGTCCCAGCACTTGGGAGCCTGGGACAGGAGGATCACAAGTTCAAAGCCAGCCTCAGCAACTTAGAGAGGCCCTAAGTAACTCAGTGAGACCCTACCTCTAAACAAAATACAAAATGGGGCTGGGGATGTGACTCAGTGGTTGAGTGCCCCTGGGTTCAATCCCCAGTACCAAAAAAAGAAAAGTAAAGTAAAGAAAAAATAGAGATACTACCTTGTATTCTATCAGATCATAATGGAATGAAATTAGAAATCACTGATAAAGTTAAAAACAGAAACTACTCCAACACCTGGAGATTAAATAATATGCTATTGAATGATGCGTGGATAACATAACACATTGGGGGGCGAAATTTCTTAGAGATCAACGAGAGCAAGGATACAACAAATCAGAATCTCTGGGATGCTATGTAAGCACTGCTAAGAGGGAAATTCATTGCATGGAATGCATTCAATAAAAGAATGAAAAGTCAACAAATCAATGGCCTCACATTACAGCTCAAAGCTCTAGAAAAAGGGAAACAGATCATCACCAAAACTAGTAGAAGACAGGAAATAATTAAAATCAGAGACAAAATCAATGAAATTGAAAGAAAAGAAACAATTCAAAAAATTGACAAAACAAAAAGTTGGTTCTTTGAAAAAATAAACAAAATTGACAAACCCTTAGTCACATTAATGAAGAAAAGGAGAGAGAAAATCCAAATTATTAAATTCCTGATGAAAATGGAAATATTACAACAGACACTAATGAAATACAAAACATAATAAGAAGCTATGTTGAAAATTCATACTCCAACAAAATAGAAAACATGGAAGACATGAAGAGGTTTCTAGAGGCATATGAGCTACCCAAACTGATTCTGGAGCACATACACAACTTAAGTAGATCAATTTCAAGCAATGAAATAGAAGAAGTCATCGAAAGCCTACCAAAAAAGAAAACTCCAGGACCAGATGGACTCACAGCCGAGTTCTACAAGATCTTTGAAGAAGAGCTCATTCCAATACTCCTCAAAGTATTTCATGAAATAGAGGAGGAGGGAACCCTTCCAAACTCATTCTATGAAGCTAATATCACCCTGATACCAAAACCAGAGAAGGATACATTGAGGAAAGAAAATTTCCAACCAATATCTCTAATGAACATAGAAGCAAAAATTCTTTACACAATTATAGCAAACCACATACAGAAGCATATTTAAAAGATAGTGCACCATGATCAAGTACGTTTCATCCCAGGGATGCAAGGTTGTTCAACATCCGGAAATCGATAAATGTAATTCACCACATCAACAAACTTAAAGTCAAGAACCACATGATTATTTCAATAGACACAAGAAAGCATTTGATAAAATCCAGCACTCCTTCATGCTCAAAACACTAGAAAAAATAGGGATAGTAGGAACGATGCTTAACATTGTAAAGGCTATCTATGCTAAGCCCACAGCTAACATCATTCTAAATGGAGAAAAATTGAAAGCATTCCCCCTGAGAACTGGAACAAGGCAGGGATGCCCGCTTTCGCCACTATTATTCAACATTGTTCCTGAAATTCTAGCCAGAGCAATTAGACAGACCAAAGAAATTAGAGGAATACGAATAGGAAAAGAAGAGCTCAAACTATCCCTATTTGCTGATGACATGATTCTCTATTTAGAAGACCCTAAGAATTCCACCAGAAAACTTCTGGAACTCATAAATGAATTCAGTAAAGTAGCAGGTTATAATATTAATGCTCATAAATCTAATGCATTTTTATTTTTAAGTGATGCACGCTCTGAGAGAGAAATTAGTAAATCTATACCATTCAAAATAGCCTCAAGAAATAAAATAAAATACTTGGGAATCAATCTAACAAAAGAGGTGAAAGACCTCTACAATGAGAATTACAGAACACTAAAGAAAGAAGTTAAAGGGAATCTGAGAAGATGGAAAAATCTCCCATGTGCTTGGATGGGCAGAATTAATATTATCAAATTGGCCATACTTCCAAAAGTGCTACAAAAATTCAATGCAATTCCATTTAAAATCCTGATAACAGAACTCATAGAAATAGAGCAAACAATCATAAAATTCATTTGGAGGAATAAGAGACCCAGAATAGCTAAAGCAATTCTTAGCAAGAACAGCAAAGCAGAGGGTATCACAATACCAGACCTTCAAATATACTATAGAGCAAGAGTAACAAAAACAGCACCAAAATAGGCAGGTAGGTCAATGGTACAGAGTAGAGGACACAGAGACAAACCCACATAAATACAGGTATCTCATACTTGACAAAGAACCCAAAAACATACAATGGAGAAAAGACAGCCTCTTCAACAAATGGTGCTGGGAAAATTGGAAATTCATATGCAGCAAAATGAAACTAAATCCATATCTCTCACCCTGTACAAAACTCAACTCAAAATGGATCAAGGACCTAGGAATTAGACCAGAGACCCTGCACCTAACAGAAGAGAAAATAGGTCCAAATCTTCATCACGTTGGCCTAGGACCAGATTTCCTTAACATGACTCCCAAGGCACAAGAAAGAAAAGCAGGAATCAATGATTGGAATAGAGTCAAACTAAAAAGCTTTTTCTCAGCAAAGGAAACAATTAGCAATGTGAAGAGAGAGCCTTCAGAGTGGGAGAAAAACTTTGCCTCACCCACACTTCAGATAGAGCACTAATCTATAGAATCTACAAAGTGCTCAAAAATCTTTACACCAAGAACACTGATAACCCAATCAATAAATGGGCCAAGGAAATGAACAGACACTTTACACAGGAAGATGTACAAGCAATCAACAGATTCCTGAAAAAATGTTCAACATCCCTTGTTATAAGAGAAATGCAAATCAAAACCACCTTAAGATTTCATCTTACCCCAATTCGAATGTCTTTTACTAAGAATACAGGCAACAACAGGTATTGGCAAGTATGTGGGGGAAAGGGTACACTCATACATTGCTGGTGGGGCTGCAAATTAGTGCAGTCACTCTTGAAAGCAGTGAGAAGATTCCTCAAAACCTTGGAATGGATCCACCATTTGACCCAGCTATCCCACTCCTTGGCCTATACCCAATGGACTTAAAATTAGCTTACTACAGACACGTACCCACATCAATGTTTATAGCAGCCCAATTCACTATAGCTAGACTGTGGAATCAACCTAGATGCCCTTCTAGAGATGAATGGATAAAGAAACTGTGGTATATATACACAATGGAATATTATTCAGCCATAAAGAATAATAAAATTATGGTATTTGCAGGTAAATTGATGGAATTGGAGAAAATCATGGTAAGTGAAATAAACCAATCCCACGAAACCAAAGCCTGAATGATTTCTCTTATAAGTGGTTGATGACACATAGGGGAATGGGGGGAGGTAGAGCAACTCTGGGTTCAATCTCCATTACCCACCCCACAAATGATCAAAGATAGAAAGCATAAGAATTTGCTGTTAGAGAGTAGCCCTGAGAATGCTGAGGAGGATCTATTTTGAGTAATTTTGTGCCTTACTTTGTGTGTAGAGATGTGTGATGAAGAAGAAGGAAATACAAATAATTCCAGTTCCAACTTAAATTCGGTAGAAGATCGAGTTACAAATGTAAATCGAATAGGAAATTGAAGTGCTGGGGAAATCACAAAGTAACCATCAGCCTAGAGAGTTTAGAAGTCAGACAATATTCAGGCAATTGGAAATATGCCATTTATCTCATAAAAAAATTTTAAGAAAGAAATAAAATTAATTATCTCTTTCAGGAGCTCTTATTACAATGCCAATATGGTATGGGATTTTGTTTGATCATGCTGTTGTGGCTGTTGCTGTTATAATGTAAGCTGATACCAAACATACTTTTAACAAAATAAACTTTTTTTTAGAACTATTTGACAAATTTGGAACTATAATGAAAGATAATGAATTGAATGAGCTTTCATATCATCCATGAAAGCAACCTTCATTTCTTTCCACCCTTTTCTACCTTCCTAAGACATCTCATCCACAGAATTAAAGAATGGGTCCCTGCAAGCCAGATCCAAGCACTCACAAGGGTTCACAAAGGTGGTGAGGATGGGAATGGAAGTCTCTATGATGCCAGGACCCTAGGGAGGGTTCCCATGAAGAGGTCTGATCCATGCTCTTCATAGTGCTCCCTTCATTGCATGGGTGTAGTGGGGCCTTAGTTATGAGCTCCCATGATATTTGCTGAAACAGAATGAATAACTTTCTATGTAACTCATATCAAGTTGTTAGTTTAAAAATAGAAAAGACATGACTGAAATGAGTTATCTGAATTGAAGTTGCCAGAAGAATACTGGCCAGTGTTCCTTTCACAACCCACCCAGTAATTCCAATCCCTCTCACCCCAGGAGAAGAGCCCTTCTCACTGAGCTCTTCCCTTTCAGGCCCCAGGGGGATTACTGAGTAGAGCAGTGGGTGGTGCCTGCTGCTCCACCTATGGGAAGAATGGCTATAGATCTCAGACAGTTCTCCCAGGAAGAAAGCCTTTTTCACAACAACACAGCAGGCCCTCCCTTCTTGCCTCTCCACAGGATGGCCTTGCCGCTGACCACATTCTTCCCCATTCCTAACCATCTGCTCCATCATTCTCAAAAGCAGAGGTACAGTCCAGTGTTGATTTTGATCCTACTCAGGACACGTACAGAGTATCCTAATGCCACATATGTGATCAATGGTGATATTGGCTATCTGCATGTACTTTAAAATAATTATCATAATTTGAAGTCCACTCAAGGTCTGCACTAAATAAATTCTGAATACAAAAAATTGTGAGCTAGAACTTCACCCACAAAGGAGGGAAATCAGAAAAAAACAACTTGGTACAAACAGGTACATAATATTTTCAGAGAAGCATTATCAACTTTTTTTACTTGGGACATTTTAGGTATACATATAGGTGGAATTCACCTTGGTATATTCAGTATGTGAATATATATACTCATAGCATAACTGGTCAAATTCTTTCTGCAGTTCCTCCCTTTTCCAGTTCTCCTCCTTCCCACTCAGTCCCCTTCCTCTACTCTGTTGATCTCCCTTCTATTTCCATGGAATCCCTCTTTTCATTTTCCACCCTATTTTGCTCTAGCTTCTGCATATGAGAGAAGACATTAGACTCTTGACTTTCTGAATCTGGCTTATTTCACCTAGAATGATGTTCTCTGATTCCACCCATGAACCAGCAAAGGCCATAATATCATTCGTCTTTATGGCTGAATAAAACCTCATTGTGTATATAAACCACATTTTCTTTACCCATTTATCTGTTGATGGACACCTGAACTGGTTCATGTCTTGGCTATTGTGAATTGCTGCAACCATTGATTGGAATGCTTCACTACAGTGTGCTGATTTTAGTTCCTTTGGATAAATACCAAGAAGTGGCATAGCTGAGTCCTATGGTGATTCAATTTCTAGTCTTTTGAGGAATCTCCATACCACTTTCCAGAGTGGTTATACTAATTTGTGGTCCCACCAACATATAAGTAAACCATTTTATTTATATTTTTATTTATTTATTTATTCATTTAATGTATTGTTGATGATGGTCACTCTAACAAGAGTGAGGTGAAATCTCAATATAGCTTTGATTTACTGTGCCTTGATTGCTAGGGATGTTGAACATATTTTCATATTTTTTGGCTTTTTGTATTTCTTCTTTTGAGAAGTGACCTAGTGTGTCATAATTTACTTTATTTAAAAAGACTTTTTTTAAAGGAGAAAAACATTTTTCTCTTTTTTTAAATGAGTAAGTTTTATTACCAAGACGTGTATGTTTATCTTTAATTTGTCATTCAAAACTGTTTATTTGAGCATTTCTAAAGTAGGTCTATATAGGAGGTGAATAACACAGAAAGCAATAATTGAAGAGTTGTAAGAAGACTGGGTTTATTCCAACTCAGAAATATTGCTACTGGTTTATGGATTTCAAGGGTTAATTCAAAATATAGAGTTCTGAATAACTATTTCCTTTTTCAACCATTTTTCTTTCACCAAAGGTGTATACGGAAAATGGAAGAACAAAATCTAACAGGTGTCTCAGAATTCCATCTCATGAGCCTCTCAGAGGACCCAGACCTGCAGCCTGTCCTCTTTGGACTGTTCCTGTCCATGTACTTGGTCACAGTGCTTGGGAACCTGCTCATCATCCTGGCTGTCAGCTCTGACTCCCACATCCACACCCCCATGTACTTCTTCCTTTCCATCCTGTCCTTGGCTAACATTGGTTTCATCTCAACCACAGTCCCAAAGGTGATTGTGGACATCCAGACCCACAGTAGAGTCATCTCCTATGTGGGCTGCTTGACACAGATGTCTCTTTTTGCCATTTTAGGATGTACGAATGACGTGCCTCTGACTATGATGGCCTATGACCAGTATGTGGCCATCTGTCACCCCCTCCACTACTTAGCCATCATGAGCTCTCACCTCTGTATCTTCTCACTTTGTCTCTTTTTTAGCTTTTTGGAATCCCAGTTGCACATTTTGATTGCCTTATACTTTACCTACTTCAGGAATGTGGAAATTACTAATTTCTTCTGTGAAACTTCTCAAATCCTGAATCTTGCTTGTATTGATTCCTTCACCAAAAATATGTTTGTGTATACTTTTGGCTCCATTTATGTTTTTTCCTCTAATGGGGATCTTTTTTTCTTATTATAAAATTGTTTCTTTCATTCTGAGAATCCCATCAAAAAAGGCTTCTCCTCCTGTGGGTCTCACCTGGCAGTAGTTTGCTTATTTATGGAACAGCCATTGGAGTGTACCTTCCTTCAGTTGTGTCACATTCTCCTAGAAAGCTACTGTGTTCTCTGTGATGTATACTGTGGTCACCCCCATGTTGAACCCCTTCATCTACACCTGAGGAACAGGCATTAAAATTGCCCTGAAGAAGCTACAGAGCAGCTAATCTAGTCTCATTATCTCTCCCCTCATTTTCATAGTTTCTGTTGGAATAATCAATCATCTAGACCTGGAAATCCTAGCCTCTTGGTGAAATTACACTTTTAACTGCAAGAATCTCATTCCACTCCATATTTCATACATGAACACCACTTCCATTGGTTTTTCTGTAATTGCATTTTACAAGTCTTCAGAATTCTTTTTCATATAATCATCATGAATAAATGAATATATCCCAGTAGTCTCTGTCATTTCTGAGCAATGACCCTGTCCTCCAGGTCAAATTCTAAATACACTTTTTATAGATTTAAATTACATTCTTTTTCAAAATTCATATATATTTTCTTTAAAATTTGCATGTAGGATATTTCTTTAGGCAGGTTTTATGTAGGGGTCATTCTACTGGTCCTCAATGTTTACTTTTGTTGGAATAAGCTGGGGGCACAAAAATTTGGTGACTCATTATAAGGCTGACTTATTTAGATGAGGTCGGAGGGTTTTGTAAAGCTCCAGAAATGACCCAAGTGATGGCTTCTTAAAAAATCAAACTCAACTGGATAAGTTATATATGTACTTGTCTGAGCAAGATCAAGGTTGTTTTACAAATATCTTCTTTAAATGCATTGGCCTTCAACACCAAACAGATTGTCATTATGCTGGACATTAGGAGATTGTCCTTTTGCTATAATTTTACCCTTACACAGGGATCTTTTGATGCTGAGTGGAGACCTAAAATTGCTACTCTCGTTTCCACCTGAATGTGATGTCATACACTTTCATTCATGGTCACCCAATTCACTACCTTGGAAACTCAGTCTATTCCACTACTGCTTTCATACCCCAAAGCCCTCAGTGTTTTAGAGGCTCCCTTCAGAGCCTCCATCTGTAGCTAGGTCCCTTTTCACCTTTGTCCTGCAGTATATATTCAAACTATTATCTGAATTCTATTAACTGTCCAATGAAATAACTAGATTTGTTTTTATTTATTAAAGAAACTCTAAAGGATACATCCCAAGAGAGGAGAAAGGTGTATTGAGAGTTGTCTGTAATTGTGGTATTTCAGCATGGGCTCAAGGAATAAGGCTGGTTTTAAATGTGTGGCTTTGTTCAGTTGTCCAATTATGGTGTCAATTCTGGCCACTTATTACAGTTGCTGGGCAGCCCTGTGGTGTTGAATATTATGTCAACTATTTCATTACAAATGATTTGAACTTTGGCTTCTTTTACTTTTTTTTTTTTTTGGTACAATTTCCAATATCTATGGCCCCAGCCAGAGGTCGCTGAAGACCTTGATAAGTGAGATGATAATTTTGACTCAGGTCCTACAGTAGACTCTTCATGCAAGTAATGCTTTGGGTTTTCCTCTATTATTTAATGATTTAGGAGAAATTCATGATGTAGTAACACTTTTATAGGAAAAATTTATAAAGTTCACTGTGGACATCTGAAACGTATAAAAATTTTTGATTAAGATACATGATGGAAAGGACATGGGGATTATAGACACTTCGTCACTCCTACATTGGCTTACAAACATGACAGTCTGAGCATCTTCCAGTTCCTTTCTGAGATTCAGATTCCTCAGCAGCAAATTAACAGCAACAATGCTTTCTTCCAAAGCCATGCAATGATTGTACACAAGTATGTCATAAGCCCCCTAAGGGATAATTCCCTGTTAATGGTAATTCCTGTTACTACCTAAAAGGATTTGGCTTATATGTGCATTTCCAGAGTACAGAAGGATCATAATATTATAAGCTGAGATGTTCAGTATGAGACAAAGCATGTTTTTGCTTAATCCCCATGCCTATAAGGTTCTGATAACTAAAGCACTTTATTGAAAGGCTTGATCAGGAGATGCAATCAACCATACCTATTAGAACAGTATTTATTCCATATTTATTGATTATAAAGCAACAATCTTATTATCAGCATATTAAGACCAAGGAATTATTGAATATATGGACTTTTCAGGACAAACTTTCAACATCAGTTGAAAATTATTAGCTGAGTGGACTTGGGCACACTTTGGAAATATCATGTCCTCAAATTGCTCTCTTTTAATGGCACTTAGATGAAGTAAATCAAAAATGAAACAGATAATGTACATGCCTGTCAGAAACTGCTTACTGTATTACAAAAGAAAAAAAGGAAAAGAGAATTGACATTCATATACCCAGTAACTTCTTTCTCTACCAGAATGAAACTTCTAAGATCTCTAAGCAGTTCTTAGAGATTAAATGTAAAATAGGTTTATACTTTGCCATGACTGTTTACTAGGATCTAGACTTCTTAAACAGTACTTGCAGGGTAAAGGTGGGTGAGGTTTCAAAAATTTGACAAATAATAAAGGAATGAAAGACTGATGATAGACATTTGTCATGCACATCAAAAAATGTCACAATTTAGAATCATCCTGTTTCCATTAAGGACATACATCATGTGAAGGAAGATTAGGAAAAGTACTAAGCAATTGACTCATTTTACTGCAGAAATGTAGCTCTCCTTGGTTTCATTCAACATGTTTTTACACTATCCTATGGTGGAGAGTCTAGGGTCTAATCCTTTCTATTCACTATGGAATGATGGCAGTTTTGTAATTAACTTTTGCTGCCACCCATACATAGCAAAAAGACTCACCATCAAATGTCCCCCAAATCCAATGCAGCTCCACACTCATGCTTTCTGGTTCTTTGGTCCTGTCAAATTCACCTCATGTATGCATGCACAGTAGATGGAGTCTTTTCTTCATGCACATACAACTGATTAGGATATATGATATGGCTTCCTTGCAATGATCAGAGAAGGATTAATGCATGAGTTTGTTGCAATAAACCACAGGAGCCTGTGATGGATGAAATGTGGAAGGTTTACAAGGACATAATTCTCAAGGTTGTATGAGAACTTATTTTATCAGCTTCAATAAAGACAGGTCAAAAATACATTTTCTTAAATACTCCATTAGGTAATAGCACACTCATAAAAATCTAAAGATAATACTCTTGGAATGAGAGTAGCACTTTTCCTGATGAGTGAAAAATCAGAAACTATCTTATACACTTGTCTTTGGGCTCAGGATGATGGCAGCTTAATATGGTGTTATAGTAAGACCCTACAGCTAGGAGAGAACCAAGGTGGCTCTTTTACATTGGAGGTCAAGGAACATCACAGTTGCATCTGTGGAATTACCCACTACTGAAGAGAGATTGATATGCCTGTTTTCCAGTTTTATTGATGGGAATCCTTTTCCAACAGAGTGGTATCTTGATGAGTGTGGGACCTTCTTGAAAAGCATAGGCACATCACCATACTAATGGGGTGCTTAGAGACCAATGTCTTCATAATAGGGCTGATTCTACCTCCTCTGTCACCTGCTTGCTCACACTGATGGAAGACAGGTGCTATGCTATAAGATGCCCCTTGTGGTAAAATCTAAGGAAGGCCTCTGGCCACCATTCTGCAAGAACCTGAATCCTGCCACATTCAAATGAGATAATTTGTGAGGATGTCATCTTTAGTGAAGTCATGAGATCAATGAAAACTCAGATAGAACTTTTAATGAAGACTTGTTAGACACCCTGAAACATTAGAGGAGAGTAGAAATTTACCAAGTAATTTTCTAAAGACCAGTAGTTTTTAATATACAAACATATATCAAATTAACAGAAAAATTAGAATTGCAATCTTATCTGTGTCAGCAAAACACATGCATCACAAGGAATAAGAACCACAGATCAGTAGTATAGAAGGAAATACAGGACATTCTCCTTAGAGACATAAATCTGAACTGCACAAAATGGATTTAGTATCAGATTCCTTTTATAGAAGAACAAATTCTTCCTTAATTACATGCTTCATCCAATCAGTTTGCAGAAGAAAATGGCACACATTGAGTTTTTTTGTTGTTATTGTTTTGTTTTTTTTTAATTTTTTTATTTACTTATTGATTCATTGAACACAAATGGAGAACAGCTATTGCTTCACTGGTTGTACACAAAGTAGAGTCACACCATCTGTGCATTCATGCATGTACACAGGGCAATGGTATCTGTCACACATTCTGTTATTATTTAATAACATAAAGAATTTAGAAATGATTTTGAATGTGTTCACAAAAAATGATATTTCAGTACTTAGATATGCTTAATCTGATTTGAACATTACACTATGGGTATACATATATGAAAACAGCATATAATCCAAAAGTATGTACAGTTTTTATGTCAGCTTAAAAAAAACAGTTGGCCATGTGTATTACCATGCCTCAAACCTGGCAGTGAGAATGTAGAGTACAGTCAGGTTTCCTGGTGAGAAAGGAGACCTTGAATCTTCAAAGGACATGCACTTTTATTTCCTTCTACTTCTGTGAATCTTAATGCATCATAATCCCTTATTTAAAGATAGATTGGCCACAGACACTAGGCAGTAGGACTAGAGGAAGCAAACAATGAGAAATACTCAGTGGCATTGACCAAGGAAATGATGGCTTGGATATGAAATCCTGAGCATAGGCAACAAAAGGAAAAATACAAAAACAGAATTATATCAATCTTAAGGGCTCCCGTTTAGCAAAAAAAAAAAAAAAAAAAAAAAAGCATTGGAGAGATAAAAGAATAGTCTACAGTGATGAAGAATATATTTTTAATATGAATGTTGAATAAGAGGAAAATATCTAAAATACATGGAAATCAAACAACTCGGTAGTAAAAAATAAACAAATAAAAACTCAATTATAAATAAGAAAATCACCTTCATAGACATTTCTAAAAAGAAGACTTACAAATCACTGATAGGTATGTGAAATAATATTCAAAACCACTAATCAGAAGGGCAATGCAAGTAGAAATCACAATGAATTTCACACTTGTTAGAATGGCTGTTACCCAAACGATGAATGATGACAGGCATTATGGAGGATTTGGAAACAAGAGAACACTGAATACTATAAGTGAGAACGTAAATTGATGCAGCCATTGGAGAAAAAATGACGGGGTTTCCCAAAAAATTTAAAGAACCACCATACAATCCAACAGTCCCTCTACTACACATATATCTAGTACATCTGAGGTCAGTGTGTCAAGACATCTGTGCATTCCCATTGTCGTGGCATGATCAGCAATAGCCAAGATGTGGAGTAAAGTGAACTGCTTATGATCAGATGATCAGATACTAAATGTGGTGGGAAAACTCACAGGAACACTATTTAGGCATAACAGGAAGGAAACCCTGTCCTCTCAGGCAGCATGAATGAACCTATGAGGCATTCTGTTAAGAGAAATGAGCCCAGCACAGAAATACACCACCACATGGACCCACAGGTGAGCCTACAATAGTCCAGCTCAGGGGAAAAAAGAGTACAATGTTGGCTGCCAGCGGCTATGGGTGGGGATTTAGTAGGTGTTGGTAAAAGGACACAAAATTTAACCTCACAGAAATAATTTCAAAGTATCTATTGTATGTCATGATGAGTATAGTTAAAATGTTAAATTGTGTACTTGAAATAAAGGGAAAGACAATATAGAAAGGGAAGATGTATTTGCAAAACAGGTATCTAATAAGGGTCAAATACCCACAGCATATTAAGAAATCTTACAGGGTAGAAGTAAATGTATACACACCTCCATTGCAAAAGGAGCACAGAGTCAAAATGAATTTCTGCAGAGAAGACATATAAACTATCAACATGCCCCCCAAAAGCAAGCTCAGTTAGTCATAGGGAAAAGCAAATAAAAAACAAAATAAGGTACTGCTTCACATCCAGTTAAGAGCTATACTTTGAAAACTTTTGAAAATGACAAGTATTGGCAAGGATATGAATACATTATAAACTGTATAAATTAGAATGTAAAATTTATTTGGCTATTTTTCAAGGAATTAACCACACAATGATCATATGACACAGGGGTTCCATTCTAAGATTGTTAATACAATAATTGAAAACAAGTTTAGTCATTTGCTGCATAACCACCAGTGTAGGATTTGAGAATAGCTTTCTTGGGTGATTTTCCCATTGTATGAATATTGCAGAGGATGCTTTACAAACTGAGATGGCATGGCCAGGACTTCATGAATAAATCCAATGCTATGGGACAACCATAGTAAATGCAGTTTCTCATTGGCTAAATGACTGTACCCAAATGGATAAACATGCACACATATCAATAGAACTTCCACAACTGTCAAAAGATGGCAAATATCCAAATGGCCATGAATGGGTGCAAGGAAAAAGTTTGCATTCTGTGTGTATTTACACAGTGGAATATTATTAAGCTATGCACAGGAGTGGAGTAAGTTAACATTACCAGTAAAATAGTCAAAATGAAGGAGAGAAGAAGCAGGAGAGAATGAGGGAGGAAGGAATGAGCAAAAGAAGAGAGAAATGGAGGTAAGGAGAAAACCAAGGATCACAAGCAATGTAGCAACACTGGAGTTTCCCAGGCATCATATTACATGAGCCAAATCAGAAAATACACACTCAAAGCTAGACTCCAGTTATCATATTGAAAATTCAATCATTGTTCTTACAAGAAGTAGAAGAGCAAAGGGGCTCAGCATCTGGTTATAGATTATCAAGCACCCTACTCTCAGGCTCTTTCTCACAGAAATTGGGTAAATTAGGGAAAATACAGATAAGAAGTGGCTTTGGGACTAAATGAAGTCATGCCTCTAAAAAGACAAGCACAGATCAAATGAGGTAAACACTTTGCATTGATGATTTTCATTTCATTCCTCCCAGGAGAAATGAGAAAGCAAATTAGTAAAGAACATTAAGTTTTAAGCACTACTTTTTAGAAAATATGTCAGTATTTAATATAGTTGATTTATATAATGTTGGAAGTCTCAGAATGTCTGCAACAAAAGTTACCAAACTTGAAACATTATGGGCCACGACCACGTATAGGGAAGAAAAGTTAAAATGGAACTAGAGAGAAAATTCTTGAGGAAAACCAAATACAAAATTACATAAGACCAAGTGATGGGTGATTCTGCAAAAATTGCAGCCTGACTTTGTTGGAGAAAATAAGACAAGCTGTTGAAACTCACAACACTTGCCTTCAGAGCACACAACATCCACTTAGTTCTGAGGAGAGTGATCCATTAGGGACAAGAGGCTGCTCTGCTGAGCAGTCTCCGCAGGGGCCCCTGAAGATCCTGGTTCCTCAGGCTGTAGATGAAGGGGTTCAGCATGGGGGTGACCACACTGTACATCACTGAGGAAATACATATTTTCTGGGAAGAATGGGTCAGAGGAGAACTGAGGTAAACTCCAAGTCCTGTTCCACAGAACAAGGAGATCACACAGAGGTGAGACCCACAGGTGGAGAATGCTTTCTACTTGCTTATAGAGGACATCTTCACTAAGGAGGAGACAATCTGAGAGTAAGAGAAGAGAATTCCAGTAACAAAAAACACACCCAGCACAGCAGCCACCACAAACATAAAGATGTTATTGACCAGAGTATCAGAGGTGGCCACCTTGAAAAGCTGAGCCACTTCACAGAAGAAATGTGGGATTTCAGTGCCTTTGGAGAAGGTCAGCTGTTTTATCAATTGAACATGAATCAGGGACACCCAGCATATAATAAGCCAAGAAATCAGAACCAGAAGTCCACAGTTCCAGGGGTTCATGATGACTATATAGTTCAGGGGTGGCAGATGGCTGCAAATCTGTCATATGCCATTATGGTCAGTAATAAAATATCTATTTCAACAAAAACCATACAATAATATGCCTGAGTGAGGCACTCTGCCTAGGAAATGTCTTCGCTGTGTGCCTGGATGTTCACCAGCATTCTGGGGACTGTGGTGGAGGTGAAGCAGATGTCAGTGAAGGACAGGTGGGAGAGGAAGAAGTACATGGGGGTGTGGAGGTGGGGGTCAGAGCTGACAGCCAGGATGATGAGCATGTTCCCAAGCACTGTGACCAGGTACATGGACAGAACAGACCAAAGAGGATGGGCTGCAGGTCTGGGTCCTCTGAGAGGTCCAGGAGGAGGAATTGTGATAAGCCTATGTGTTCTCTCCCTCCATATATCTGGTGTACCTGTTAGAGAAGGAGACAAAGTCAATATCCAATAAACAGCCCACCTGTACCCCAGTTACAGCATCACCTTGGATGGACACCCTTTTTTTTGTTTGTATTTGTATTTCAACATCCACAAATGTTGGATGTATAATGAATAATGAGATGAAATGGTCTACTATATGATAAGTGAAAAAATTTCAACTTATTACTTGCCTGAATATAGATCTAAAAGGGAGTAGTAAGGTTAAATACAATGCATTGATATTTATTTTAAGAAATTAACACACGATGAACCAGGAAAACCAATTGTTTGAATGGAAGCCTCCTCAACATGTGGATGTTTGTTAACATAATTCATCACAGACTATAGCACTGAATACACATCATAGCAATAACCACAATAGAAGACTAGTTTTGAAAAAATGGAACAGGCATTTATAAAGTTGGAGACTATCAGTTCACAAAGACCTTTTGTGAACCCAATGAAGAATGGTAGTTTTTAAACCACAGAATCAGGAAATGTTACATTGAAACACTGGATTATTCATATTTATTCCATAAACACATAACATAAAGACAGGTCCCCCAACACAATTGTTTGAGATTTTCCCGGACTCCTAAAATAATTTGGAATGTAAAAAGAAATGGAAATTGGGTTGGTAATTAAATATCACAAATAATTTCAACATGATAGATGCTATTTTGAACTCCATGGTGAAAGAAGAATTACAAATAAAATTAATCAAAGCTATAAGTAACTCAAATCTGCCAGTAAACATGGGTAGAGATCTAAGAAGAAATGCAAATCAAATTTGGGAAAAAAAATAGACAATACCTCACATAGAAGATTTCAGGCGAGTAGTTAATACCTGAATAATTGGAAGCAGGAAATCTGATTGGAGCCTAAAATTTATAGGAGAGAGTGAAGAAGATTCATGGACCCAGCAGAAAATAAGTTATTAGAGAGAATCTGTAGAATCCAAAGAATGAGGAAATGAAATGGAAGAATTGGTATAAAAGAAAGATGTCAATGGAAACTAAGTGCCTTCAAAAGAACTTCACCTTCAAATATAAATAAATAAATAAATAAATATTTAAAATAGAAGGACTTTCCCAGTATCATTATTCTAGAGTAAATCCCAGTACCCACACTCTCTCCTCTTTCCCTTCTCACCACAATCAGCCTCACTGGGAAATACCTGTCCTCCATGATGGCTGTGTCTGAACCTTTCTCTTCTCCATGATGTGTCTTTAGGAAGTCCTCATGTGTCTTCATAGAGGCTGAGATTAGAAAAGTGCTGGTGAGGGGCAAAAGTGGGAGCTTTATAGTTTCCAGAATCTCAACCTTGAATTCTCAGAGCTCCTCATTAAATAAAATGTTCAATTGTCTTTCCATTCTCCAAGCAATTCATCTCCCCTGGGATACAAAGAAGAAAGCAGACTGGAAAATGATCAGTCCATCTTGTGTCTCTGTAAGATAAATAGATTTCCTCCATGGAGAAACCCTTTTTTTCTATAGTTCAATTTCAAAGTCACAAGATTTATTCTAAGTAATGTTTAATTTCTGTAAGGAACCAATCCCAGAAAAAAAAAAGAAAGAAAGAAATCTCTGGGCATACTTCCTTAGAAGAATCTCTAGAGATTCTCTGAATCATATGGTGTCCACAACATTATAAGGGAAATTAAGTTCATTTTTTACATATCCAATATCTTCTCTTTATTTTACTTTCAATGGTGCATTATAATCATAGGTGATAGTGGAATTCATTATTCCATATTCGCACATGCACACAACACAGTTTGATCAATCTCATTCTGAAGTACGGTGCCTTTTCCTTTCCTCCTCTCTCCCCCAATCCTCTTGCTCCACCCTATTGATCTCATTTCTATTATTATTTTATTATTAATTACTGCATTACAATTATATATGTAAGCACGATTTATTGTGTTATATTTGTACATGAATATTCTGATTTGCTAGATTCCATTTACCAGTATTTCCCTATGGCCCCTCCTTCCACTGGACTCCTTACTCCACTTCATTCATGTCCCTGTGAGATCCCCTTTTTTTCTTTTCTTTTGTTTTCCTCCTTTACCTTCCATATAAGAGAAAATATTTGACTCTTGACTTTCTGAGTCTGGCTTACTTCCACTAACTTGATGTCTCCAGTTCCATCCTTTGACCAGTAAATAACATACTTTCACTCTCCTTCATGGCAGAGTAAAGTCCATTGTATAAACATACCACATTCTCTTTACCCACTTGTCTGAAGAGGGGTGTCAGGACTGGTTCTGAAATCGCTATTGTGAACTGCACTGCTGCAGACATTGGTGTACATGCAAGAAGTCCTTTCTTTCCAAAGACTCTCTTTTCTCCAGCATGTTTTTGACAACTTTGTCAGGAATCAGATGACTATACCCTCATGGATCTGGCTCTGTGTCTTTTTTCATTGATTTTTCATGCTTGTTTTTGTCCAAGTATCACACTGTCTTTGTTACTATAATTTGAGATCAGGTATTGTGATGCCTCCTGCACCACTCTTATTGCTCAGGATTGCTTTGGCTATTCTGGGTCTTTTATTCTTCCATTTTAATTTCAGGACGTTTTTTTCTAGTCTGAGAGTGAAAAATGTCATAGGCATTTTTATGGGGACGGCATTAAATCTGTAAATCATTTTGAGTCATGTGTCCAATATGACAATATCAATATCTGACTATATTAATTTTGCCTCTCCAAGAACATGGGAGGTCTTTCCATCCTCTAAGATTTTCTCAGTTTCTTCAGTATTCTCTACTTTCATTGTGCATATCTTTCACCTCCTTGGTTAGATTTATTCCCAGGTCTTTATAAGGCTATTGTGAATGTAATTGTGGCTCTGATTTCTTTATCAGGAGATTCATCATTGGAGTATAGGAAAGCTATTGATTTTTGTATACTGATCTTATGCCCTGCTACTTTGCTGAATTTGTTTATCAATTCTAGAAGTATTCTGGTAGAGATTTTGAGTCTTCTAAGTGTAGGATCATGTTGTCTGCAAACAGAAATATTTTGACCTCTTCTTTCTTATTTGTATCCCTTAAATTTTCTTCTCTTGACTGATTGCTTTTGGTAGAGTTTCAAGAATGACATCAAGTAGGAGTAGAAATCTGTCTCATTCCTGATTTTAGAGGAAATGTTTTTAGTTTTTCATTGTTTGGTATGATGTTGGCTTTGGTTTTGTCATGTATACTATTTTTTATTTTATTCTTCCACATTTTTTATTGGTGCATTATAGCTGTACATAGTGACGGAATTTGTTACATATTCATACATGCACACACTATAACAATGTAATTTGGCCAGGATCACTCCCAGCATTTTCCCCTCCCTCCTCACCTCCCTCCTCAAGTTGCCTTTCCTCTACTGATCTCCCTTTGATTTTTGTGAAATCTGCCCCATCTTTCTTTTCCTTGATCTTCTCTAACTTCCACATATGAGAGAAAACATAGCCCCCTTGATCTTCTTAATTTGACTTATTTTGTTTAACATGGTGGTCTCTAGTTCCATCTATTATCCTGCAAATAGCAAAATTTCAGTTTTCTTTCTGACTTAATAAAATTCTATTGGATGTATGTGCCACATCTTCTTCACCCATCCATCCATTTATGGATACCAAGGCTGCTTCATTGGCTACTGTGAACTGTGCTACTATAAACATGCCAAATGTGGTATTTTTGATGTTGTGTTCAGTTCCTTCTATCACTACTTTCTTCAGAGTTTTTAACATGAGTGGATACTAGATTTTGAAAAGGGCTTTTTTTTCATGGATGGAGATGATCATGTGACTTTTTAAAATTCTACTCATGGGTTGGATTATATTTTTTGATGCATGTATGTTGAACCAACCTTAGGTCCCTGGGATTAAATCCACTCAATCATGGTGCACTCACTTCTTAATGTTTTTGGATGTTGATTGCCAATATATTATTAAGAGCTTTTACTTCTGTGCTCATCAGGGATATTGGTATTTAGTGCATTTTCCCTTCAGGTATCATTGGTTTTGATGTCAGGGTTATCCTGGCTTCATACAATGAGTTTGGATGTGTACTTTCTTTTCTGTTTCATGGAGTAGTTTGAGGGAGATCAGCATGATTTCTCCTCTCCAGGTCGGGCAAAACTCGGCTGAGAATCCATCAGGTCCTGTCTTTCCTTCTTGGAAGGCTTTCAATTGCTATTTCAAATCTCGATGCAAGATATTTGTCTGTTTAGGTTTTCTATATCCTCTTGACTCAATTTGAGCAGATAATACATGTGTTGAACTTTTTCACTATCTTCTAGATTTTCTAATTCATTTGAATTTAAGTTTTCATGGAGTCCCTGATGATCCTCTGTATTTCAGAAATGACTGTGTTGATACCTCCTTTTCCAAAATCTCTGATTTTGAACTTCTCTCTCTTTCCTTTGGCTAATTTGATTAAGTGTTTACTATTTATCTTTTCAAAGAACCAACTCTGTTGTCTTGTTTATTTGTATTATGTATTCTCAATTTCATTAATTTTGACTCTGATCTAAATTTTTTTCCTATCTTTAGTTTCATAATTAATTTGTCCATTTTTAGGGCCTTGAGGTGTAACATTAGATTATTTATTTGGTATTTTTCTATTTTTAAAGTTCTATATGTGGAAAAATGGAATATAATGGGATAAACAATAAAGAGCTTTTAATAATTACTCTGTCCCTAGTTTTTCAATAGGGCAAGGTTATTTTTATCAGTGCTGCACAAGCACAAGGAAATGTTTCATATTGAATTCATTTTTTACTTTTTGCCATTACTTGCCATGGCATTGGAAACTTCTTAAAAAGTTTTTTCATACGAAACATTCCTTAACAGATTTTCTCATTAAACCCAACCCTCTGTGTACAGTTGAGAACTCAAAGCCAAACTGAAACATAAATTGATATCTTTGCAGATAATGCAACAAGATCTACCCACTGAGGTCTGCCAGAAACCCAGTGGAGCATAGTGAGCAGAGGAAGGCTCTGCCTGGAGTGACAGGCTATGCTTATTTCCTAAACTGTACAATAAACATAATTATGTTATTATTTCTAGAATGTGGTTATACAAGTAAAATATAACAAGCTACATTTTAAAAAGAATCTTAACTCATGTCCTAGGTAAAGATTCAATGATTATGTGGTTGCTAAAATCATTTTCATCTTTATCATCATATTCAACTTTATGATCATTTTAAGTGCTTAGAGCAACATTCAAAGGGACCAATTTCCTGTTCTGGTAGGATAGATGTCAAGATGAAATAGAACCAGTGTGGACGGAGAGGAAAATTCTCTGTGAGAGTCTTCCTAACCACACAAGAAGCAAGGATGTAAACTTCATAAGCCTTTGAACTGAAATATTGCAAGTTGGAGCATTCCCATTTCCACTTTATTTTCCCAGCTATCAAATCTGAACAGAAGATGCTGAAATAATGTCCCTGACTTTTACTCCTCAAGTCCCTGTCTCCCTCAGAGCTTACTAGGATGCTCTGGGTTTCTGTTAGGAAATGACCAGAATGAAGAAACTGTTGGCCCTTCATGGGATGGCTTGTGATGAGGGCTGATACTTGTTACCAGAACTGGGAGGAAGACAGTCACACTTGGATGCCTTAGTGTAGGTGATGGCTCTGGAAGTAGACTTATGTAGGTAGACCATTGAAAAGGGACAGCCAACCTAAATGGCTAAAGAAACAGACTGATTATTTATACTTGTGTTGCCTTGACAGCTCTATATACAGACCTCATAATTAGTCAGATTGATTCATGTTTTCCCAGTCTCTAAAAGCTTAATAGTAGTAAAGGATGAAGAAAAAATAAAATGTGAAAATACATAAGGTTCTGAGGCCTTCCTCTTCTGGTGATGATCCTTATGTGTATGCCTAACTTCTGACTTCAAGGATTTTAACATAAGTTCAAATTTTGTTAATCTAATTTCTGACTGAAAATTTGCTATCTGCAATCATTATATTAATCATGTAATTTAGGGTTTATTAGCAATTCTGTAGGTGTAGTGCCACATGATTTCCATTTGCTCAGTTAAGATTCATTTCTGAGAGTTACTTTCGATTCCCTTGCTTGAGGGCTGTCATTATATTCATTGAAACTTTGCATATTTAAATGATAGTAAAATTCTAATTTTTCTCTTAAAGAAATATATATTGTGAAATATTAAAACTATTGATTTTGTGCAATTATAAGTTGCTAGTTCCCTTAAGTGTTTCAGAGTATCGTGCAAGGTGATATCAAGGTGGAAACTCAGGCCTCAGTACCTCAAGTCTCTATATTGGAGGAGAGCACGTTGGGAGGTTTCCAGCTTACAATCTCACTCACATGCCATTGGTGGCATGATTCAGTTCTTTTCAGGCTCTGGCAAGAAGAATCCATTGGTGCTTTCTATCTGAGTCTCTCATGAGTTTCCTCACAACATGGCAACTGGCTTCCATCCAAGCTAGCAAAGAAGTGACAAGGAAACACACAGTAATGAAGGTCAAATCCAGAGTCCTTTTGAACCCTAAGTCCAGAAGAGATGTTTCATCAATGTTGCTATATTGTACTGATTGGAAGCAAGGCATTGGTTCCAGGACACACTCAATGAAATGGTTTTGTGAAATTATATGAATGTCAGAAATGAGGGTCATGTAGCATATTTTAGCTGCCCACCACACAGGTCTCAATTCAGCCTTGAGTTGTAATCATAACAACTTTCTGGGGATCTTTTTCTGCTCTCCATCATAGTCCAGAGATCCTCACTACACCACAGTCTTAACAAGAATTCCCTGCAGAAGAGTTGTCTTGTGGCTAGAAATTTCTCTGCTATTGGTATTTCTATAGACTCTACTATGCTCTTCCAGGCCATTAGGCAGAGGAAGCAAAGGCAGCTTCTCTTTCATTAGTAGAGTTCCTGTGTTGATATCATCCCACACATTGAGCAAGAGTGTCCAATGATTTGTGATTTATCCTTTTCTAGAAATATCTCATCTTGTTGCAGATGGTACCTTCTTTAGTTCAATTTGTGTACACAACCTCTGAAATTAAATAAATATGCTTTAGTTCTTCTATTTTGTTTTGCTTTTCCAGTTTATAAGGTAATTTGGATGAGAATCGTGGTCTTTGGTCACATTCCATCTCCTGTCCATGTGGCCACCATGTCTCAGAGGACTTTGTGTGAGGAATTTAGAGGTGTTAGTGTCATTAATTGATATAAAGAAATCTTAACCACACACCAATTTAAGTAGATATGAAAGAAAAGTTGTAACTCTGTGTGGACAATAGTACAGGGTATTTTGTGATGATCAAATGATCAATGGCAAGTGTGTAGTGTGTTAATTTTAGATGGAGAGGTTATGTTTTTGAAGATTTTTACAATGCTTTGTTAGGAGCAAAAAGGTAATAGAAAGCCAAAGCTTTTTCACAGAGGACATAAGTGGTCAGATATTGGTATCACTGCCAAAGAAGAGCATGGAAGATGGCAACGGCATGAAATTTAGAAGATATTTATGCTATTGTAGTACCATGAGTTTGTTGTTGTGTGATTTTTCCAACTCTACCTCACATTATGTGTGTGCTCCAAAGAATGAGTAGAACACCAAACTCTCACATTCTGTCTTTTAGATTTGCACTGGGCTATGTCACTCCTCCCTGTTATAACCCTTTGTTACTTGCAGAAAATACAAATTCCATCATTTATTATATGAGTCAACCCAGTTATTGGTATTAAAAGAAACTATACCAGATTGATTACCCATGGTAATATAAAAAACACTCCTGGATTTCTTCTCTCAGGACATCTGAGACATGTATAGAAGGCACATGTCTCCTAGGAGAAAGGAAAGTGCTGGATGCACAGATGACAAACTGCCTTCCTGTCTTCTTATAAGATAGTGGATAATTTATTCAATGGTATGCAGGTACATATGTGTTAAAACTTGCCTTCTGGCATTTTTGTTTTAAATTAGATCAGGCTTTTAATAATGTTTAACTCTCTGTACATGTATGATTATATGAATGGTATGAAAGTACATCATGCACAACCATAGAAATGAAAAGTTGTACCCGTTTTGTGTACAATGAATCAAAATGAAGTCTGTAAAAATTAAAAAATATAACCCTTCAGTGCTGGAAGAGCAGTAGTTGTTCACGAAACATTTTCACTTTAAAAAAAAACTTGCCTTCTGTATGCTACGTTTTGATATATAGATAATTGATATTCTTTATTGCCCTTGACCTGGTTAGTCTTCAAACATAAACAAAAAAAGTAGCAGGTGCTTAGTGATCTAGGGTTGAAGCACATTTAGAATCCACATAATTCATTGGATGGACGTCAACCTTGGAACAAGATGATTGATGATGATGACAAAGATGACAACAAAGAAGACATTTGTCCATGATGAATTCTTATGATTATCACAGATTTCTATTTATTCCTAGAGGAGTGAATGCAATTGTCATTAAAACTAAAAACAGTGAAAGTTTCAGAGTTAGGTTAAGTTCTGATACACATAGCTAATAAATTCAGGAGCTAATGTCAAAAATCAAATTTTCTGTCTGTAAAATCCAATGGTTGAATCGATTAATATGAGAAGGAAAATTTTAAAACTCAATTCATTACAAAGTACTAAACACTTTTAAGTAGTACAGTTCACTAGATCTGCTCAAGCTTTCCCTCATTTTTAACCCAAGTATTCGCTGGAGGAAGTTAAACAGAATGTGTTTTGTATCACATTCAAAATTGCACTGTTGATATCAGGTGCCCTTTAATTCCTGAAGGTTCACTTTTAAAATGTTTTCATTGGTGCATCATAGCTATCCATCACAGTGGGGTTCATTTTGATATATTAGGACATGTATGAATACAATTTGGTCCATTTCAATCCCCAGTCCTTGCACGTTACCTCCCCACCTCCCTTCCCCAGTTCCCTTTCCTCTGCAGATCTTTCTTCTATTTATGTAATGTTCTTCTAATTAGGACTTTATAAATATACATAAGGTGGAATTCTCTGTGGTGTGTTCATATGTGTACATAGCATACAATTTCTTTCTGCAGTTTTTCATTTTTCCCATCCCTCCTCTTTTGCCTCAACCCCCTTTCTCTACTCCACTGATCTCCCTTATATATTTATGGGATTCCCACTTTTAAAAATTCTTTGTTTCTCTCTAACAAATTCATATGATAGAAAATATTTTATCATTGACTTTATGAGTCTGACTTATTTCACTTAGAATGATGTTCTTCAGTTGCATTCATTTTTCCAGAAAATGACATAATTTAATTCTTTATGTCTGACTGAAACTCTGTTGTGTATATATACCACATTTTCTTTATCTATTTCTCTGTTGATGAATAGTCAGGTTGGTTCCATAATTTAGTTATTGTGAATTGTGCTACTAAAAACATTGATATGCATGTATCATTTTACTATGCTGATTTTACTTCTTTTGGAAAAATACCAAGGGGTGGGGAGCTGGGTCATGTGATGGTTCCATTCCTAGTCTTTTGAGGAAATTTTATACTACTTTACAAGGTGGTTGTGCTAGTTTGAATTCCCACTAATAGTGTAAGGGTGTAGTATTTCCTCTATGTCCTCACCAGTATTTATTATTGTTCATATTAATGCTTGTCATACTAACTAGAGTGAGTTGAAATCTCAGCATAGTTTTGATTTGCAATTCCCTCATTAATAAGGATAAGATAGCTAGCATAGAGGGAAGGGAGGGGTGGGGGCGGGTGGGGGGTAAAATTAATAACAGAGTGTGTGACAGATACCATTGCCCTGTGTAAATGCATGAACGCACAGATGGTGTGACTCTACTTTGTGTACAACCAGTGAAACAATAGCTGTACTCCATTTGTGTTCAATAAAAAAAAAATAAGGATGTGGAACATTTTTTTCATATATCTCTTAGTCATTGATATTTCTTCTTTTGAGAAATGTCTGTTTAGTTCTTTTGCATATTTAGTGCTTGAATTATTAGGGTGGTCTGGCATTATTTGAATTCTTCATGTATTCTGAATATTTATCTCCTGTTGGAAGAGTAATTGGTAAATATTTTCTCCCAGTATGTAGGCTCTCTCTTCACACCCTTTTATCTTTTGATGTACAGAGGCTTTTTAACTTCATGTCATTCCACTTGTGGATTCTTGGTTTAACTTCTTGAGTTTAAGGGGTCTTGTTACAGAAGTTGGTGTCTGTGCCAATATGTAGAGATTCAAGGCAGTACACATCAAAACCTACAGAACTAGAAAAAACAGCCCTAGAATTCACTTAAAAGAATAAAAGACCCAGAATAGCCAAAGCAATACTGCCAAAGAGAATAATGCTGGAGGCATCATCATGCCTGATCTCAAATAGGCTGCAGAACTTCAATAACAATACTTCGTGGTTTTGGCAACAAAATAACATGGAGCCGAATTGAATAAAATAGAAGACAAGGAGAGAAACCCACATAGGTGCATTCTTCTGATATTTGGCCAGGATGCTAAAACTATATGTTGGACAAAAAATGGTGTTTTAACAAATGGTGCTGAGAAAATTGAATATCCATATCCTATCCTTTGCCCTGCACAAAAGTCAACTCAAAGTTGATCATAGAGTTAGCATTTAGT
Source organism: Glaucomys volans (assembly GCA_020662805.1). Taxonomy (NCBI): domain Eukaryota; kingdom Metazoa; phylum Chordata; class Mammalia; order Rodentia; family Sciuridae; genus Glaucomys; species Glaucomys volans. Next base: position 26,327 of record JAJEJO010051269.1, read on the forward strand.
CCACCAACTTTGCAACTGTTACAAGAATACATAGAGTCAACACTCCAGCATTTAGACAATTGCTCACTTTTTTTCCCATGAAGAGGTGAACAGGGGCTGGGGCTGTAGCTCAGTGGCAGAGCACTTGCCTAGCACCTGTGAGGCACTGAGTTTGATCCATAGCACCACATAAAATAAACAAATCAAAGAAAGGCATTCTTTCCATCTACAACTACAAAAAAATTAAAAATAGGTGAGCAGCAATTGAAGAATATACCAGTTGAGACATGATAATGATTAAGCCATAGGGAAATATTTTTTCAGACTTCAAGTCATTTCATAGTTTTTGGCAGGAATGGACACCAGGGTCCTGGCCATAGAAACATTCACAGGAAAGAGCAAATGAAAATTGAAGGTAGCCATGTTTGTACAAGAAAAATGTTCAAACTAATTTGTTCTAATTTCAATTCCCTTTTCTATGGTAAGTATACTGAAGAAAGAAAAGCAAAAGCAAAAAACTTTGCATTCCTTATTGTGTGTCCAGTTAAGAAAACTATGTCCTTATTAGTTCATATCTTTGTTTTATAGAACTGATCATTCGTTTTATTCTACAACTCTTAATCTGAATCTTCCTAATAATAAACACAAACAAGTCACACATTTCTTCTCTCAGGAGTTTGGGAAGCACATTATAGAAAGTCAACCAGTCTAAGGGGAAACCAAAAGCATAGATATATGCCTTTTAAAACATCTTCATCATTTCTTGGGAGTTACTTTGAATGCTAATTTTATGTGTAAACTTGATGGGCCATTGGTGCCCAGATATTTGCTCAAACATTATTCTGGTATGTGTGTCTGTAAGAGTTTAATATTTTTAGTTGAATTTGACATTAGAATTTGGTGGCTGAGTAAAGCAAATTGCTCTCTTGGATTACTCTATTTTCTGTTACTATAAAAAAAATACCTGAATCTTGGTAACTTACAAGGAGAAGAGGTGTATTTTTCTCACAGTTTGGGATACTAAAGACCCAGAGTGGCACTGACTCTGATGGCAAGTGGTATTATACGTGTGAAAGGAAGAGAAGGCAAGACAAGACAGGAAGCCAGAGAGTGCGGTGTGGCCAATCTTGTGGGCAGACCTGAAATGTGCTACCACCAGGGAAATGCACTTGGACTCCCAGAACACAGACATATATTTAAAACCAACTCCATTTCTTGAGCATAGTTTGAAACATTTTAATTGCAGACAACTCACTTCATAGCTTTTTCCACATTCTACAATTTATCACTCGCTTCAATCAAGAAAATAGAAACAAATTTTCTTATTTTAGTGGGGACAACTGAATACAGGCAATTGGTTCAATTTAGTGAACAGGCAAAAGGGAATAGTGTGGCAATATACATAGTAACTGAATGAATTCTCTAAAACAGTAAAAGCACAGGGGTAGGAAGGGAGAAGTGAAATATATCATATTATCATGGTAGTGAAATTGAGTGGCCATGCATGAATGTGTGTAACAACAAAACCAGGTGGAAAACAGAGCCACCATTTCAAGGGTCCCTGCTCAGCATCAAATATAACTATAGAAGAGTGAGGTTAAAGCAGAAAAACAATAATATAAAACCAGTGTAAAGATAACTGTATGGCATTGCAGGACAATTCATTTAAAGAAGATATTTGAAGAAAATCACCTTGTCTGATGTTACAAGAAGCTCCTTTCCAACCCCTTTGAATTTGATTACTTTAGGAAATAGCATATGAACTTTCTTTAAAGTGTTTTGAAAACCTAATTTTGAGTCAGACTCAAGTAAATCAGAATCTCTGGTGGTAAGACACAAGCATCAGTATTTTTAAAGTCCCAAGGCAATTCCAATAAAATCCAATATGGAGCACCACTGATATGGCCCTTAGACACAACATGCCTAAATAGATATCTTATATTCACTTTCAAAAGAAAATGCACATGACCTTCAAAATGACTTAACTTTTATCTATATTTAAAAAATAGTTTAGTATTTCACCTGGAGGCCAGGGTCCTTGCTCAGAAATGACAGAAGACACCTGGGTTTATTGATTTTTAACATGATATTTAAAATTAAAAAGGATTCTAGAATACTTAGTGGTAGAATTAAATAAAAACCAAAGTAAATAATATTCAGATATGAGATATAGAATGGAGTGAAAGCCATGAAGTCACAAAAATAATGATTCAAGAGGCAGGATTTGAAGTTCTCAATTACTGATTATTTTAAACGACATTAAAGAAAGGATGTATGACAAAATGAAATTAGAATGTTCTGCTGTGGAATCTGCTCAGGACCTTTTTAATGTCCCTGTTACTCAGGGTGTAGATGAAGGGATTCAGCATAGGAGTGACCACAGTGTACATCACTGAGGACACCACATCTTTCTTGGAGGAAGATGACATGGCTGAGCCAAGGTACACTGTGAGGCTTGCTGCACAAAATAAGAAAACCACTGACAAGTGAGACCCACAGGTGGAGAAGGCTTTAAATTTCCCATCTGTGGATGGAATCAATAGAACAGAGGAAACAATTTTATAGTAAGAGAAGAGAATTCCTGAAATGGGGAAAAATCCAAACATGGCACCAATGAAGTGTATGACCTTAGTATTGGTGAAGGTGTCAGAACAGATAAGATGAAGAAGTTGAGATGGATCACAGAAGAAATTTGAAATTTCCACAGTTTTATAGTAGGTGCATTGTAAAATAATCAAATTGTGAAGCTGAGAGTCGAAAATGCTCAACAAAAAAGACAGAAAAACTAAGACTCCACAGACACGACAGTTCATGATGACTGGATATTGCAGGGGGTGACAGATGGTCACAAATCGGTCATAGGCCATCACACTGAGAAGCAGACTCTCCATACACACAAAAAAGCTAAAAAGAGACATCTGACTCAGGCAGCCCACAAAGGAAATAATTCTGCTGGGTGTTTGGATGTCCAGAATCATCTTTGGAACTGTGGTGGAGATGAAACAGATGTCAATGAAGGACAGGTTGGATAGGAAGAGGTACATGGGGGTGTGGGGGTGGGACTCAGAGCTGACAGACAGGATGATGAGTAGGTTCCCAAGCACTGTGACCAGGTACATGGACAGGAACAGTCCAGAGAGGATTGGCTGCAAGTCTGGATCCTCTGAGAGTCCCATGAGGTGAAATTCAAAGGCACTTGTTAGATTTTTTTCTACTATATTCATTGGGAACCTTTTGGAAAAGAAAAAGGCATAGGGGAAAGGAAATAAATAAATAAGTATCTAGCACTCCATATGCATTTTAATTTGTGCACTCACAATTAAAATATGCACAATTTAGGTCTGTACGCCTTTACCAGTATTTCTCAAAATAACAAACCCAAACTTCTTAGCACTCTTTCATTATTAGTTCCTATATTATTCACTTTGTTCTACGCACACCTACTTTAGAAGCAATCAAGTTCACAGTTTTAAAGCACTAAGAACATTATATACAGCAGGTCCATTATCTTGGTCAAATAGAGAAAAAGTAATATTCTTGTTTAGGAAAGAAATCTTTTCCAATGAAGAAAATTTTAAGATAGTCCATCATGATTTATATTATTCTATCACAAAGGTATAAATCACCATGAGCTAAGATAATACATAAATAATTATAGCTAGAACTGAATTATCTGAATAATAAAACCCTGAGCCAATGGCTAATAATGAGAAAACAATGTAATGTGTCAGTTATCTTCTAGGCCACATTAGTCAGATTTTTGTTTTTGTGAACAAAATATATGACATAGGCAACTTAAAGGAGCAAATGTTTTATTTTGGTTCACCATTTCAGAGGTTTCAGTTCATGGTTGGATGGCTCCATTGCTTTGGAGACATAACTCCAAAGGTTCAAGGATGTAGCTGATGAAGGGTGCAAACTTGTGACAGCCACAAAGCAGGGTTGGGGGGTAGAGACAAGTTATAGTCCCCAAAGTTGCCCTATCAGTGACCTACTTCCTCTAAACATGTCCTACCTGCTTACAGTTTCCACCTACTCCTTGTAGTTATTCAAATTATTAATGAATCAGATGGATTAACCCACTGATAAGTTTAGTGTCCTCATGATCTAATTCCAAAAATATCTATGGACATTTGTTCAGTAGGGATCAAATTTTCAACTTATGAACTTTCAGGGGAATTCTAGGTTCCCAAAGCTCATTCCATCACAAACACAAGTTCAGTCCATCCCAAGAGTCACCATAGTCAACAATTTCAGCATTGCTCCAAAGTCCAAATCTGAAGTCTTCTCTGAGACTCCAGGCAAACACTTATCTATGAATGCATGTAAACATCAAAATTCAAATTACCCAGAGCAAATACATAATGTCACAAAGTAAATATTCTGATTCCAAAAAGGAGAAGAGGAGATAAAGAGAGAAGGGATGGGGAACAATGTTAGACAGAAAATCAGGTGAGTAGATGTTAGATCCTATAGCCACATGTCCAGCATCCAGGGCACATGGTGGTGAGATGTGGGCTGAGAGGGGCTGGGCATCCCTGCCCCTATTGCCTTGCCAGTTGCTGCCTGTGTGATCTCTTTCCTGGACCAGAAATGCTTGCTGCATGCAGCTTTCCTCGGTGAATATTCCTTGTTCTTGGCATCTCTAACTTCTTTGATTCTCCATTGAATCTTAAGCTTCACTTTCATAACTTTTCACATCACCCTTCCTGAGGCAGCTCTAAGTGACTCTGGCCCTGGGACATGCTTTAGGGCTTTCTTTAGAATCTTGTCGGAGGATTCCACAACCCTTTAACTCTTGCATTCTTCATGGCTGAAAACTGGCACCACAGGATGATGCCAAGTTCTGTCACCAGCAGGAGCAGTAGTCAGTCACCTTAGACTTCAGCTGTAGTCACCTCTGAATTCCTTCATGTCTGATTATGGGGGAATGAATCCTTGGAAAACCACTTCCTGAGCAGCACCATGGCCAGGGCATCCCTACACTCTCTTTTAAAAGCAATGCCCTTCAAACAAGTTTTTCACTATTCCCCATGTGAGCCTGCAATGGGTGGGTCTTTCTGATTCTGAGATGCTCTTGGGGTATCTTTCCTATGGACTCGGTACTTAGTTCCTTTCTAAGTACTGGCTTCAATCTCAGGAATCACACCTTCTTGGCCCCAAATTTACAGGCATTATTCTGGTCAAACTGCTGTTTATTTATTTGTTTATACTGAGTATTGAGTTTCTCCCATCTCTGGATGTCTTCCCATGTCAGGAATATTTTTCCCTTACTCTAAAATTGTTTCCTCCATTTAGATGATCCCATAATCAGAATGGGAAAAACCTCTACCATCTATGGGTCTCAACTCTCCATTGTTCATTTATTTTATGAAATAGGCCCTGGAATGTACTTTATTCAGCTGTATTATGTTCTCCCAGAAAGGGTTAGGTGTACTCAATGATATACACAGTGGTCACCCCTATGCTGAATTTCTTTATCTATAGACTGAGAAACATGGACATTTAAAATCCCTGGAGGAGGATCCACAGCAGAAGGGTTTTAATCTCAGGACTGCTGGTGTTCATTCAGAATTAAACTAGAGAACACAGCAGAGATGAATTTGAAGACAAGTAAACTCTATGTACTTGGACCTTTATTTTTATAATATTGTGGCTTTACTTCCTCATCATAGTAAAATGGTGGTTGTCAGAGATATGGGATATGAGAAATGGAAAGTTTTTAAATGGATATAAAGTTTCAGTTTAAGAAAAAGTGAAAAATTCTGGAAATGATTGATTGCTATATTCTTCTAATGATACGAATACAATTAATGCCACTTAACTGTGCATTTAACAATTATTTAAATGGTAAAATGTTTGTTGTGTATATTTTCCAAAATATAATTTAAATGAAAGTGGATGAATCATAATAAAAGAAATAAAACAGGTAAAGAGGTGCCCAAAATATTTGTGGACATTCATTCTCTCTTCTCTTCCTTCCTTCATTAATATTAAGACGTCCTTGGAGATTTAGAGATCATGGACCAATTTGACTAATGATGAGCCCTGTGCATGGAATCACCAAGGTCATATAATAGTCAATAATCTTCCTGTGCCTGCAGTTCTTCAGTTTCACAGCTCCATTCCAACAGGCTTCATACCTGGGTCTTATCCTTCTGTGGTTTTCTATATCAGGAAGCTCCTATCCATTACTGTGTTCATATCAATTCTGAGCACAGAGACTCAGCCTTCACTGGGTACCAGCAGAGGTGGGGCATTGGGTTCTCAGCCTTTGTCATGACTCAGCATGGACTCAGCATTACCCTGTAAGTGCTGGGGGAGAGGATGGATGGAGGAAGGGCTCTCTGAAGTATTGTTTCCTCATCATCAAGACAAATATGACAGTTAGGGGTAGATAGATGTGAAGATAAAAATATGCAGAATATCAGCTACTTTAACATTGAAGTTTATGTATCTGATGGTGGTGGAGGTGCCAAAAATCTCAAAGTTTTCATTTCTTTGCACACTGATTCTATTTCCTTTGTACACCTACCTCATCCATGGAAGTAAAGATTGGAAATAGAGATTGGGTCACTTTAAACTATTTCATAAGCATTTCAAATGATTTATTCAGTCCATACTTTGTGTTCAGATATAAAATAAGAAGCCATGACTGAGTTGAGCTATATGATCACAAACAACAAGCATTTTTCCAAAATACTCTTGGAAGGTTGTCCTTTTCACATCGCACATAACCATTTCAATCCCTGTCACTCCAGGAAAATACCCACTGTGGTCTTCTAATTAAGGTTCCAGGTGGATCACACAGGACAGCAGTGGGTGGCACCAGCTGCTTCCATCACAGACGGGATGGCTGCGATCACAGGAAGAGTAAGCTCATGATAAGCCCACACAGGATTATTCCTCCTTCCCCCTCCTGAATGTGCTTGCAGCTGTCCACATCCTCCTAGTCACTCTCAAATGGAGACATAAAGTCAAGTGTTGATTTCATACCTACTGAGAAAATTGGCAAGTTTTAAAATATACCACAGATGTACATTGCTTCAAAATTTGGTCTTCTGCTTAAAAGTTTCTGAAGATTTGGAAACAATAAAGAAAATTTAGTACATGAGATCCTGAGTCTGAAATTTTAATTCTGAATCGGGTGGTCCTACTTATTAATTCTGTGATGTAGGGCTGGTTGTTAGCATCTCTGAGATGCAGCACTGCCTTCTGATTTGATTTCCTTTTGACACAATTGCACTGAGAAAGAAATAAACAGAAATGGGTGCTCCATGTATGATTAACATGTGATTTACATATAACATGGAAGGAAATATAATTTATATACTGTCATCCCTAATAATAAGATAACTCTTCATAGTAGTCAACTAAATACCCTGTTACCTCAAGTTACTATTTTCTTATTTACATAACAGAATTTTTTTATTTGCATTATTCTATATGTTTATGCTCATTTTTTGGAAAGGAATGCCTGATTCTCTTCCATTTCTTACTCCCTCAACACTATAACTTGCTTAGAAAGAAGGAGGCATTAAAAAAAAAAAAGATGATGAGTATTAAGTAGAGCCTTCCCTGCTTCATGAGATCAGCTGTGAACGTCATGTCTCCAGCACACTTGGTGCTTCTCCTGTCGGCAGTTTCAGGAACACCAACCAAACAAGAAAGAAGAAATAATAGCTTTTGCTTATGTTTATGTCACAGGTACAGGGGCCCTAAATTTTCACTTAACTGTCTTTATAATATTGAATGATTCAGATTGTGGCAGACATTTTCATGGGAATCATGGGAAAGAGGCAGAAAGAGAAGGTGGCAGATGAACCTCAAGGGCTGGACTGGGACATTTTTGAATTTCACATCACTCTAAGTTCCTCTGGTCTCTGACAGTTGTTTTCTTCAGAGAACTCACTATTTCCACAATGGTGGTATTCCTTATTTGACAAAATGAATTAATGACCAAATATTTGCTAAATCCAGACTTTACTTGGGTGATAGATTCTTGTTGGGGAGACAGGTATCATCCTCCTAGCTATCATTGAGCATTGTGAGCAGAGATGTGGAAAGATTTGCAAACATTCTACTCTCAGTGATAGGTCAATGACATGGACCTAAACTGTGGATTTCCTGACTTTTATCCACAAGTACTGCCTTCTCTACTGGAGCCCAGTGGAATTATCTCTCCTATACAATATGAAATATCTTAGTATTCAGGCAGGGATATTAGTAGATATACCTCAGGAATATTTTGGACAGAACGTCTTAATCATATTTGGTCATGTTTGATTGGGGCCAGTTTTTACTTAACAAAATATACATGATTTATACAAAAGTTGGAATGAACATCAGCTACTGGAATTTGAAAAACTGTCTGCCACCCACATGTTATGTCAAAATCCTCATTTGTACAGTATGGACTGGCTCAAGGAGTTTGGAAAGCTGCTCATAAAAGTAAATTGAAAAATTAATTGATGTCCCTTGGGTAATTGTGTGCATCAGCTAAGGTCTTTGAAGTTAATGAATGTACTTTACATGCCAATGTAAACTACAAAATTTTAGAGGATATAAGTGATGTGTTGTAGATGGCTTGAATGAGCATTGGGTTTTTTTAAAGGTAAGTCTTAAAGAAAAGTGCATGTGGATATACAAATCAAAACTGACAATATTGAGATAAAAATATACCCACTGAATTTCTGGTAGCAGTTTCTTTGGGGGAACAGGTATGCAAAAAATGGAATCATGCTGAGATAATAAGAACCACATTTCATATGTAATAATTTAAATCCTTGTAAAATATTGGTTGTGAAGTACATATTACTAAATATTTATTTTCAATATTGGTAGTAGCTATTGCTGAGAATCATAATAAATAATATTAATGGGGCATCTTCAGAATGCCAGCAAATATCCTAAGACTGTGATTATCAACCCTAGTGTAAGACAGGATGTCCAAGAACTTCACTAGCTGACCTTATGGTTAAACTGATTTAAATCCAATACCACGGTATCTTGGCATTTCAAAATATTCACAAATAAATATCATAAAGAACTGCTACTTCATGCAAAGCTATTTTAAAGCATTTCAAAAATAACACATAAGCTAGGTAATTATTTTCTCCAGTTTAGATATGAACAAATGGTCCAGTTATGTTTATATTATTTCCTATAGTTTTCTGTTGTGTTTTCCTAATTAAATCACCATGTGACTTTACAAAGTAATAAACTCAAGTTGCCTTCAAGTAGCTGATGCAGGAGAATTATAATCCATGTATCAGAATATATTAATGTGAAAATTTATTAGTTGGTGTTAGAAGGATGGTAGCCAAACTTGGGTTCTATGCTTTTTCTTGTGCTAATGACCTCAAACATATGTGAAAGGGTTTATGATCAGACATTGAAGCAGTGTTCCCAAGCCATTACAGACTATAGAAGGTTTTAAAAAACAAGGGACAGATTTCTTTAGTAGACATTCAAGGAAAGACATATAGAGTTGACACAAGTAAACACTTAGAAAAATTCAAAAGCACTACTTAATATTTTATTAGCAGTGAATCATCAACAGGGCAATGTGCCCAAGGCTGATGATATTGGCTATGTACATTTATCTTAAACTTATTAATCAGAATTACAGTCCAATACAAATAATGATACAAGCTACATATTAAATTAGTGTTGAAATACATACAAAATTTGAGCAAAGACTTCATTCACATGGGAGGGAAACCAGGACACAAAAGAAGCAGGAAAACTCAGAGAAAATAAGTAGCACATGATGGTTTCTGACATAAATCATCAACTTTAGTGTACCACAATCAGTGAAAAAATAAAGAAAAAGGTGCAGGGAAGGAATTCCATTAAAACAGAAGAGGTATCAGCAGAGAAGAGGAAGGGCATTGAGGGGGAGGGAGAGGGATTGGAAAATGGAGGAACGGTGAACTGAACCTGACCAAGCTCTCTACATGCATATGTGAATGGACCACAGAGAACCTCATTCCATGTACATCCACAAGACACTGATTTTTAAAAAATAAAACTACAAAATATAGAAGAGAGATAATTAGAGTAGAGGAAAGAAAACAGGGACAGGAAGGGAAAAGAAAGGGAAGGGAAAGCCTGAATCAGAACAAATGATACTCCATGCTTATATGATCATGTCAAAATCAACTATACTACTTTGTATAACTAAAGGAAACTAATAAAAGATGCAGTTCTGACTGAGTCTTGTGTTTAAATATCCTCAGCTAATGTAATTTGTACCATTATTTTCATACATGCACGTATTTATTAGTTTCCTTTTTCAACACATTTTTTTTTAAAGGTGCCCAAGTGAAATTGAACTGAAAAATCTAACACTTGCCACAGAATTCCAACTGATGCACCTCTCAGAGGATGCAGATCTGCATCCTCTCCTCTTTGGACTGTTCTTGACCATGTACCTGGTCACAGTGCTTGGGAACCTGCTCATCCTCCTGGCTGTCAGTTCTGACTCCCACCTCCACATCCCCATGTACTTCTTCCTCTCCAACCTGTCCTTGGCTGACATCTGCTTCATCTCTACCACAGTACCAAAGATGCTCATGAACATCCAAACTCACAGCAGAGCCATCTCCTATGTGGGCTGCCTGACTCAGATGTCTTTTTTTCTCATTTTTGGATGTATGGATGACATGCTTCTGACCGTGATGGCCTATGACCGGTATGTGGCCATCTGTCACCCCCTACATTATTCCATCATCATGAACCCTCACCTCTGTGTCTTCTTAGTTTTGATGTCTCTATTGTTCAGCCTTTTGGAATCCCAGATCCACAATTTGATTGCCTTATACTTCAAAAGCTTCAAAGATTTAAAAATCACTAATTTCTTCTGTCAACCTTCTCAGGTCCTTAGTCTTGTCTGTTTTGATACCTTTACCAAAAATGCAGTCATGTATATTGTTGGTGCCTTCTATGGTTTTCTTCCACTCTTGGGGATCTTTTCCTCTTATTATAAAATTGTTTCCTCCATTCTGAGAATCCCATCCTCAGGTGGGAGGTACAAAGCCTTCTCCTCCTGTGGGTCTCACCTGGCAGTTGTTTGCTTATTTTATGGAACAGCCATTGGAGTGTACTTAGCTTCAGCTATGTCACAGTCTCCTAGAAAGATCACTGTGTTCTCTGTGATGTACACTGTCATCACTCCCATGCTGAACCCCTTCATCTACAGTCTGAGGAACAGGGACTTGAAAACTGCCCTGAAGAGGCTATGGAGCAGACGAACCTAGTCTCATTATCTCTTCCATTTTTTTGTAGTTTGGGTTGTAAAAACTAACTATATAGACCTACCTTCTTGTTAATGTTACTCTAGGAAATTCATGGCTATCATTTCACTCCATGTTTCATATCTAGATATTGCTTCCTTTGGTCTGTGTTTAATTAAATTTCATGAGTAGTCAGAATCATTTTTGTTGCCATAAACTTGAAGACCCATACACCCAGGCAACCCTTGTAATTTCTAACAACACTGGACTCCAGTTGAAATGTTAAACTCTATCTGTTTTGGCTGAGGTGGGGTGGGCAAGTGTGGTACCAGGATTAAACCCAGGGACTTTTAACAAATTGCAGTTATAAAGACATACACTGAGTTTTCAAATGGTAACAAAAACTGGGGACATGATTTTGCACTGTCTAAACACCAAAATGTTACAGTTTTCCAGTGTCTAGGGTGAAAGAATTCTTGGAGTTCAAATAAAATATTGGAATTACATCAACCTTGAGATGATGATGATGTCGAGCACAACAATGATATCTTTTCTTAGTGAGTTCTTACCATTTTCACAAGTGCTATAAGTAAATATCATTAAAAATGAAAATGCTCAACCTTCAGATAAGTTCCAAGTTCTAGCACACACAACTAATAAATTCAAGAACTATCAAAAAATCAACTTTTCTGTTTCTACCATCGACTAAGTGAATCTATTAACATGAGAATGAAAGTTTAAATTGTCAGTTCATAGCAATGCACTGAAGACTGTTTCAGCCAATACATTCTACCACATTTTCTCAAGCGCCCCCTGGGTTAAGTGGGGGCTTTTTCCCTCATAGATTTACAGCTGAGTAAGTTGAACAGAATGTGTTTTCCACCAATTCAAAGTTACACTATTTATATCAGGCTACCTTTACACATCTGGAATGTTCACTTTCAAAAATGGACTTACTTAAAGTGATAAGAGGAATATATTTGGATAGGAAACCTTTTGCCTGGTCTTTGACAAAATTATCTGCTATCATTACATCCCTTCACCATGGCACTTCACTTGCTGCTAAAGAATCTGAGGGTTAGAGAGGATCCCTGAGGAAAGCTGGGTGGTGGAACAAGATGGTGGCTAAAGTCCTCTAGCTGTTGACTCTCCACAGACAGACCAATATGAGCAGCTGTTCACCAAACTACCTCCATGAGAGCTAAGGGAGTCAGGTCAGAGGATGTAGCACCCATGCTGGGCATAGTAATGAGTAGAGCTCTGAGGTACCAATGTCGCCAGTTCTCAGCTGTGTCTGGGGAGCTGAGGGTTTTCATCTTCCAATCCCAGATATTTCTATTATCTGTGTGTGTGTGTGTGTGTGTGTGTGTGTGTGTGTTTTAATTCAGGCATGGGTTTTCACAGTACTCTTAGAGTTAAACTGAATTTCCTGAGATATTTCTACAGCCTTTTCCCATCTTTAAATTCCTTTGTGTTTTTGGGCTCTGGACATTTTAATAAAGTGTCTCTGTTTTTTTATTTTTGTTTTTGTTTTTGTTTTTGTTTTCCTGATGGACAAAGTAGGATTTGAGTAAATAGTGATCTGTTGCAATCTTCCCTCCATAGAACTAGGTGCTGAAAGCTCTCCATGCTATGGAAGTGAGATTAGTTCATCTTTAACTGCTGTGAATTACACTATAGCACATACCTACTCAAGCTGCATATGAAGGGAAGGATGCTATTGACTTGCATGTGGATAGGTGAAAGAGTATGTGAAGGAGGCCAGATGGTAGGTACTGAGAGGTGGATGGGGCAGAAGAATCTATTGGCTGACTCATTTGGAATTATAGTGTCATAGAAAAAAATGTTTTTCAGTTGAAGTCATTTCATAGAGGGTGACAGGGATAGAACACATGCATCACAGCCAACGAAAAAATTAACATACACAGCATGTTAAAACTGAAAGTGCTCATATTTGTACAGGTAAAATGTAGTATGTGATTTGTTCTTATCCCAGTTCCCCTCCTATGATAGATACCTGAAGAAAAATTAAAGCCAAAATTTTTTGCATTGTCTATTAGATATTTCTAATTTATAAAAAGTATCTCTTTATTACTGCATACATTCATTTTTAGGGAACTGATTAAAATCTACATTTTATTCTATAACTCTTAACTTGAAGGGAAATAATTCCATTCTTCATAATAATAACTACTCAGTCATAAAGAAGAATAATATTATGGCATTTGCAGACAAATGGATGGAATTGGAGATTATCATGCTAAGTGAAACAAGCCAATCCCAAAGAAACAAAGGCCGAATGTTTTCCCTGATAAGTGGATGACAATATAAAATCTGGTTGGGGAGATGGGGGTGAGAGAAGAATGGGGGAACTTTAGATTAGGTAGAGGGAAATGAAAGGCAGAGGGAAAGGGGATATGAAAACTGGTGGAATGAGAGAAACATCATTATCTTATGTACATGTATGATTAACAATAATGATATGAATGTACATCATGCACAATCATAGAAATGAAAAGTTGTACCCCATATGTGTACTATGAATCAAAATGAAGTCTGTTAAAAAAATAAAAAATAAAAACAAATAAGCTGCACATTTCTATTCTCTACAGTTTATGGAGCACACTATAGAAAGTCAAGCAATCTAGGGAGGAAGTGAAATGCTGGATGTGTCTCTGTACAAAATATATTCACTATTTTTAATGAGGTAGTAGTGTGATGGTTAATTTCATGTAAAAAATTGATGGACCATTGGTGCTCAGATGTTTGGTCAAACATCATTCTGGTATATGTATCTGTAAGTGTTTAATCATTTTAGTTGAGTTTATAATTTGAGTTGTAGACTATGTAAAGCAGATTGTCCCCCACCCCTTATTAGTCTGTTATCTGTTGCTGTAACAAAATACCTGCGACAGTGTAGCATATAGAAAAGAGGTTTATTTAGCTCACAGTTTTGAAGGTTGAAAGTCTAAAGAGCATGGCACTGGCTCTAGTGAGAGCCTCAGGACAAACAGGATTACAGTTATGCAAACAACACCTGTGAGGGATAGAACACAGGGCAAGGTAGGAAGCCAGAGACTGAGGAGCGAACAATCTTCTTTGATAGCAAAATTGAAATCTGATCCCACTTACAATATCTGGTCCCACTTAGAAAATCTCCCTGGGATATCCTGAACCTATATTTGAAACAAGCTTTATTTCTTGAGCACATTTTGAAATATTGCATTTGTTGACAAATCTCAACATATATTTCCCCCCATTTTAACAATCACTCAGTGTTCACAGATCAAGGTATTATAATGGAGTGAACTGAATCTGGGCAATAAGGTGAATAGTTACTAGAGGACAAAGTCAGAAAGGGAACACTGTGTTACAGAGACAGTAACTACAGGGACCCTCTAAAGCACTTTGGGAAGCAAGTAGTGAAATGTACTGAATTTTCAAGGCAGTGATGTTTCATGAACATCAGTGGAGGCCTGTAATGACAAAACCAGGTGAAAAATGCAGTGGACATTTCGAGAGTTCTCAATCAGCATCAAAAGATTGCTGAAGGATAAGGTTGAAGCAGAAACACGATAAATTATAAACCAGCAAAATGGCAAGGTGTGTGATGTTTAAGGAAAATGCATTTAAATTTAGATTTAGTGGGGCTCTTGACTGCTGTTACAATAGATTCATCTAACTTACTAATTCGAGCTTGCTCTCTTTAGGATCCAGCATCTAAATCTTCTCTGAAGTATTTTTAAAAATTTTTTCATTTGTTCAAATTAGTTGTACATGACAGTAGAATGCATTTATACTTTTTGATAAATCATACATAGATTATAATTCCTCATTTTTCTGATTGTACATGTTGCAGGATCACATCTGTCTTACAGTCATATATGTACATGAGGGAATAATGTTTGTTTCATTCTGCTATCCTTCCTACCCCATAACCCCTCCCTCTCTTCACATCCAATATAAACATCAAAATAAGCTAGATCCATCTATGTCAGAATCGTTGGCAATGAGATCCAGTTCTCAGTACTCTTAATCTCCCTAGTTGATTCCAACAAAAGTCAAACTTGAGTACCAGTGATATTGACCCTAGATATATCATGCCTAAATCAATATCTTAGATGCAGTTTTTTAACAGAAAATAGACATGGACTATGAAAGTGAATGTAACATTTAAGTATTTAAAGAGAGTTTAGCATCTCACCTGGAGGCAGAGATCATTGCTCAGAAACAACAGACTCTTGCATATACCGGATTCAGTCATGATGTTTCTGAAAAAAGAGGATTCTGGAATACTGACCAAATCCAGTGATAGACATATGAAACATCAAGTGGAATAAAAACCATTAAGCTAGAAAAGTAATGGGAGAAAGAGGGAAAGATCTGCAGGCAGATCTGAGTGCTTGACATTGAACCCACACTCCAAAAGATTAGACTGTCCTGCGGTGCAACCTCCACAGGGCACTTTTAATGCCCCTGTTCCTCAGGTTGTAGATGAAGGGGTTCAGCATGGGGATGACCAGAGTGTACATCTGGATGTACAAGGATGAGGCCACCACATCCTTGCTGGGGGAAGAGGAAAAGACTGAACCAAGGTACACAGTAATGGCAGTCCCATAAAATAAGCAAACAACAGAGAGGTGAGACCCACAGGTGGAGAAGGCTTTGTACTTCCCTCCTGAGGATGGGACTCTCAGAATGGAATAAGCAATTTTATAGTAAGAAAAAAGAATTGCAAGGATTGGGAGAAGACCAAAGATGGCACCCATAAAATACATGATTATGTTACTGTTAAAGGTTTTAGAACAGGTAAGATTAAGGAGTTGAGATGGTTCACAGAAAAAAATAGAAATTTCCATATGCTTGAAATGAGTAGATTGTAGAGCGATTAAATTGTGTAGCTGGGAGTCCAAAAAGCTAACTAAAAAAGATACCAAAACTAAGAAGATGCAGAGGCGAGGGTTCATGATGGTTGAGTAATGCAGGGGGTAACAGATGGCCACAAACTGGTCATAGGCCATGATAGTCAGAAGCATATTATCCATATTTCCAAAAATGGAAAAACAGACATCTGTGTCAGGCAGCCCACATAGGAGATGACTCTGCTGTGAGTGTGGGTGTCCACAATCATCTTTGGGACCGTGGTGGAGGTGAAACAAATGTCAGCAAAGGACAGATTGGAGAGGAAAAAGTACATGGGGGTGTGGAGGTGGGAGTCAGAGCTGACAGCCAGGATGATGAGCAGGTTCCCAAGCACTGTGACCAGGTACATGGACAGGAACCAGTCCAAAGAGGATGGGTTGCAGTTGTGGATCCTCTGAAAGTCCCATGAGATGGAACTCTGAGGCACGTGTTTGATTTCATAATTCTCTATTGCTTGAATAGCTTTAGAAAGGGAAAGAAGATCAGAGTAAAACAAGCAAGTGCCCAGCACATCGCATACATATATTAAATTCAGTTGAGGCCTGTGCACCATCAGCAATACTTCTCAGTTGTGACAAAGCACATCTTATTAGCACCTCTGCATTATTGGTTTCTGGATATTTTACCTCCTTCTAACAAAGCCTGCTTTAGAGATACTTGTCTGACAAACATTAGAAAACCAAGAACACTACACATAATAAGCCCATGATTCACACTAATGTGGTAGTAATTAATTTTCATAACTATTCAAGAAAAATAAGGAAAAAGAAGTATTCCCTCCCTCGTAAAAAAAAATCATTTTCAATAAGGAAAATTAAGAAGCAATCAAAAATACCTTATGCCTTTTTAACACAATTGTACAAAATCCCTTCCATAGAGGATTCATATATCTCTATTAGAACTTAAGCTGCATTATGAACTCTAAATTAAAGTTGATTGCTCATAATCAGAAAACAGTGTTATGTGTCAGTTATGTTTTGGGCATTGTTATCTGCCAGTTATGATAAATCATAAAAATGATAAATCACGAAAATGATTTAACATTTTTTTGTTATCTTCATGGATATAAGAGGTCAATCAAACATTTAAAAAATTTCATAAATGAGAGATGATTGATGAAGAATATATCCTTAATCTCATTTAATGTTTTGCAATATTCACATTTGACAAAACATCACCTGATATCCCATTGTTGTGTACAATTTATATATATTATTCAAAAGATAAATGGAAGCTATATGTGTTTGCATATGCATATGTGTGTATATATATATGATATACTATATGTGTGCATAAATACATAAAATAAATAAGACTATAATCCCAGCAGTTTGAGAGACTCAGGTAGGAGGATCACAAATTCCAAGCGAATCTCAACAACTTAGGAGATCCTGTCTCAAAATAAAAATAAAAACAGCTGGGGATGTGGCTCAGTGGTTAAGTACCCCTGGATTCAAACCCTGGTTAAGAAGAAGAAGAGGAAGGAGGAAAAGGAGGAAGGGGGGGATATAACAAATGTTAGGATATGAGCACACATATTTGTAGACATATAGAGAGACAGAGAGTGAAGGCTGAGGCCTGGGGATATAGCTCAGTTGGTAGAGTGCTTGCCTGACATGCACAAGGCCCTTGGTTCAATCCCAGTATCACACACTCACACACAAAAAAAGAAGAGACAGAGAGAGAGAGAGAAGAAAGATATGAGGACAGGATTACATATTTACACCACCCTTGACCCTGATCATCTTTGATGTTTCATAAATAGGATTTCTCTAAATGCACATATTCTTACACATCCTTAACCACAATCCTAGCATTTGTGCATACTGCAACTACCAATGACTTAAAAATAATAACTTTGGAGAAATATTTTGAAATTTTTTATTTTATACAGAATTCCGTTTATCAACCCCACACAAGCTCAATAAAACTTGTGGTTGAAAAGACAGGTCCTTGCTTTTTGCTTCTTATTCTTTATTCTATGCTGGCCTACTAAGATTGCCCTCATTGTTTTCCTGACTGTAAACCTTCTTATATGTGCTTCAAAACTTTAGATCCAGGCACATCTCCAAAGCCTAGATTTCATACCAAGCTTCCTATGTCTAAATAATTGGTTTTCACATAAATTCTTCCTGATACATAGATTGATATTCTACTTCACCATCTAAAGGCAACTGAGATTCAAATTATTTTGTAAACTCACACTAAGGCTTAATTGGGAGAAAACAGCATAATAGGAAAATAGACAATATGGACATAGTGGGACTTTTCCTCCTGTGAAATGGGGATAATAGATCCTCCCTTGAAGGCTGCTGCAAGAAAGTTCTTTTAAATTTGTTTTAAATTGCATAGGCCTTGTTATGAGTCTAATTTATCCATACATACACCAATGGATATTTAAAAATATCTGAAAACCCTGTGATCTTGAATCAAATCAATTGAATCAGAGTATCTATATTTGAAGTTCTTGGGACTTTCTTATAGAAGAGTTAAGAAACACTGACCTAGAATATTTCCTGGCAAACACTACATTAGTATTACTTATTACTGCTATAAAATGTGCATGTCTTTTATTAAATATGAAAACTTAATCCCACTGGTTTCAGAACTAGAATTTTCTAAAACTTCAATTACTCCCAAACAAATTCAAGTTCTTGGTGACTTTACATGAGTCCATACCATGTCCCTCAAAGACAGAATTTTCCCAAATTCATGGAGCTGACTTCTTGTCAATACTTCACGTCTGTATTAACTTGTTTATTTATAAACAATTTTCTTAAAAAAAAAACTTACCTAATACGGACAAAAAGTTCATTTACATAGTCTACAATGCAGCACCTATTTTCCTCTGAAATGTACTAGTTCACACTGACATGTGGTCTTTCTGTAATGTATATACATTGCTACAAATGCCTGGGCTGATGCACAGCATGATCTGAAGGAGGAAAATTATTTAATTTACCATTATATTATGACAATCCTTTGACAATACTTCTGACTCTCTCCATATCACACAAGTGAGAATTTCCAGATAATATGTGGGTTGAAGATGGCTGCTTGGCTTCCAACAACTGATGCAGCTTCAGTTTTGCAATTCATCATCCGCATTTCTTGTGCCAATAGAATTTCTGTCCTTATCAAGTACATCCTCTTATTTTAAAGAGGATATCCTCTTTAAAATATCCCTGCTGCCTGTCTAGTAATAATCCTTCCAATATAACTCAACAAGACATCTCATCTTGTACAGTTCATGATATCTTCTGTAATACAGGAGAAGGTGCCCTGGGAAGGACTCAGAGTTGAGTCTCATGCAGGCCTCACTGACCAGCTGCCATATGCAGAGCAGGTGTAAATCTCCACCTCTCTGTGGTTATAGTGCTCATTGGAAATGGGGAGAATAACACCTACCTACAACATGAATGACATATACAGAAGCCTGGAACTTAGTAAATATGTGGTTATTTGTGGTTTGTGGTTTTCTTTAAGCAATAAAGAATTCCATCATTATGTAAATATTGACTTTATTGGTGAACACATTTATAAAGGGGCATTGGAGTTAAGATTGATGTGAAGTTGGAATATCTCAGCCCAAACAATAAGGTAAACAGCCCTTATTCTTTTTTCTCCCTTTCCTTTCTTTATACTCACAATAAATCCCTACCATTATCTTTTTTAAAAATGGAAAATTATAGATGATAATGAATTTAAATTTAAGGCCCATGTGGCATGGCATGGACCCAAATAAAGTGCTGCTGTGTCTGGTCTCTTTTTCTATCAGATATTCCTGAAACAGACAAAGGTGCAGGCAGGAAAGCACCAAGTGTGTTGATGCCACACAAAGAAGGGTTGAGGCAATGTTTATTGATTTTTTTGATGCCTCCTCCTCTGTGTCAGGTAGAGAATAGGCCCTGCAGAATCAAAATGGAAGAGAGTCATTCTTTTCAAATGCATGGCATAAAAATTTATAGAGTTCAAAAAATATCCCATCCATAAATAGAAAAGCAGTAACTTCAAGACATAGGATACT